>JAUCBJ010008953.1:0-110107 GCA_032718475.1 Nemertoderma westbladi | reverse complement strand
TTGAATTTATTCCCGTGAATTTTATTATTTGATGTTAAAATTGACACAACTTGATTCCAGAGCAGGTCTGGGGACATAGGATCCTTAATTCTATGAAATTTGTCTTTTAAGAGTATCGGTAAGTGCTACGATATCTTAATCGACTAGAATTGTTAACGGATCTGAATTTTACAGATTTTAATAAATATTAAATTAATATTTAAGATGGGCACCGATTTATTCCAGAGCTTGTCTGGGGACGTTAACCACTGATTCTAGAATTTGTCTTTCAAGTATATCGGTGGGTGCCACGATATCTTAATCGACTAGAATTACAGATGGTCAAAAGTTTAACAGATTTATTTGCGTTTTACGCTACTGTTAGAGGGACATCACGCTACTATATGTATTATTTAATATAAGGTAGAAGAGCAATATCGCACGAAGCAATGTCAGTGTGAAGAGGCAAGTCGTTTCCAAGGTCTACCCAGAGCTTGGTTTAGCCGAGACACGAGGATCTGAACTTTGCATTCCTAATACTCTGCCTACCAATAATACTTAAATATAGTAGTGGCTTTATTGTACTTTAAGAAGTACGGATATTTCATCTTACTGTAGTCACGTATTTATAATATGATACGGACAGTAAGGAAAGAGAAAAATAATTGTTTTCTCGCCGTCGCACTAAATATATTATAAGTAATTACGTATGTAATAAACACTAATATATTGCACTAATCTACTACATAATCACTAAAAATAACATTCTACTAAATAAAATTAAATAAAACGATTATAATAAAATTACATAATAATACATACATAAATGTAAAATAAAAACAAATATAAAATGATATAGTCACACGCCCACTCCATATGTTATTACGTTATGGAGTCCCTAGATATTTGTCGGATTAGGGAAGTGGTCGTAGGAAGAGTATCTTGCCTTCCATAGTTTCCGGACAGTTTTTGGTCTCTTTCCAGTAAACATAAACGACTAGCTGGGCGATTGAGTTGTTGTGTTACTTTCTCCGCTCCCTTGGCCTGTCTAACCTCCGCCGTGGTAAGATGAGGAGGCCATTCTTCTTCTTCTTTACTTAAGAAGTCGGATCCACCTAACCAGCCTGGAGTATCTATCCGTTCTTGAGGAGTTGCTCCTCTGGAAGCGATGTCGGCTGGATTAATCGTCCCAAGGCAATGTCTCCATTGATCTACATTGGAGTTAATATCGTCATTATCTGAGGAGTATGGTGTTCCCTCAGTTGGATCGCCCACATCACTGCTCTCCACTTCCCATTCCTTTACTTGGTATACCTGTTGTTGAGGTAATCTCTCTTTGAGAGTTCTACGGGAAGGGCCAGTGAAGTACCAACCTACTCTAGTTCTTACCGCATAGGTTTGTAATGGCTGCGGTTGAGCAGGCCGTTTCTCCAATGTCTCGAGCGCCTCATGCGCGTTTTGGCCGATGAGTATTTGCACTCCAGGATAATCTGTCTGGAATCGAGGTATCTTAAGATGTTGGATGCTCTCATCCTCGTCCCAATTATAAAGGTCTGCTTGGGTAGTAGCGAAGTTCTTTATAGCCACCATTTTTACTGACCTTATACTTTGTGCTCCTAATTTATCCTGGGGGGTGGACAACGCACTTACATAGTAATCTGCCGTTATGGTAGATTTCCAAACCTGCATAATTCCGGACATATTCAACTTAGTTTGGAATTTGGGTTGTCCAGCAAAGATATCTTCGGCTAGTTCTTGATTGATGAATGTTCCTGTGCTGCCGGAGTCAAGGAGGGCGTTCACTATGTAACTTTTGTTGGGACCGTGAACTCTTACCTGCACTACAGGAAATTCTCTGATTCCTACGTTGGAAGTTGGAGCTTTCCAAGATGGTTGTTTGGCAAAAGTAGTTGGGGGAAACTCATTGGTGGTGTCTTTTTCGTAAGTAAGTGCTCGATACACCGCGGTATTGATTAGGTAACAGGATTCGTTGGCGTCGGAGAATTCGTCAGTATAGAATCCTTCCATCTCAGATTCTTGATCAGTGTCATTTACATCACTGAATTGGACATGTAGTTCGGGCTCACTTACCTGACTCTGGTTGTTTCGTTTGAACTCACTGTGTAACAAGATGTGATGTTTCGCGCCACACTTTGCACACTTTACGTCGGAGTAACAGGTTCGCCGTTGGTGTCCTGATCTGAGGCAATTATAGCATAACCGCTTATTCCACAGGACTGTACGTCTGTCTACAGGGGATTTCTTTAGAAATTCAGCACACGCACTCAAACGGTGGGGCCTTGGGTAAAGTAGAGACTACTGCTCCAATAACCATGGAACTCTGATATTCATGAGACTTACCTAACCAGTCCAATTGTCTACAGATTTCCTGAATTTCATCGGAAAACTCTATAATCCCGCTACTAAGGAAGTGTCGGGGGGCTACTAATTTTGCATACAAATACTTAGCTATGTTATCTTTGTTACCATACCTGATGTTTAATGTATCCCAAACTTGTCTTAATCCATCTGGATGTCCAATAAACTTTAACGCCATTAACCTGGGAGGTCCTTCCAAGCACTTGATGAGGAACCTAAGTTTCTCTCCGTTAGATAGTACAGAGTTTTGTATGCTATCTTTGTAATATTCATTGAAAGGTAGCCATTTCATCTCATCTCCATTGAATTTAACGATCTCTCCCACTTTGACCGCTTGGCGGGCTTCTGTTCTAGCCATCTGACGCGTAAAGCTTTCTTGGGCCATCGTGTTATTTAATATCGAATTATCGGTATATAAATTTCTCGGATCATTATCAGGTCTATAGGGAACATCATTAACAACAGGTCTATAATCACCCTTAATAGGGTTTGCTATAGGGGTTTCTACTTCACTAGCAGTATAGATGCGTGTAGGCTCCACACCTTGCGCATGTAATACTTCAGACCTAACAGGTTGACACAATGTTACAGGGGGTATGGGTATACCCTTTGGTATGTTGACTAATTTGTCGCGTTCTAGCGCGATACTTTGCTGCACTTCTTGCAATTCGGCCCTACCTTCCCTTACTGTTCCCTTAAATTGGTGGACAGTCTCCTGCATCTGTCCGAGCAGGAGATTCATCCCCCGCCGTCCCTCCTCTACCCACTCAACCGCCGAAGCGGGAGTCGCCAACATTGTAGCGGGCTGACGCGGGACGACGGGAGACAAATCCTTGATTTCTCTCTCGGCGTCCAGGACAGGGAGGTTCTCATGGACTGTTCTACCGGGTACAGGCAGTGTAGTACTGTGTAGAGGGAATTTAGAGTTAAGCTCTGGAAGTACAGGGGTCTCTAGCACAGGAGTGGCTTTGGGAACGACAGGCCTAATTATTTCAGGCTCATCAACTATTGTAGGGAGTCTTGTGACCTGAATAATTTGTTCTGTGGGTTCTGTACTACCTAAGTCTGTGCTAGCTAGTTGTCTTCTGACAGCTGGGGGCAAATCAGGCAGTTTATGACGGTGAGATGTTTTTCTACGCCTGCTTAGACGAGATCTATTTCCTCCGCCCTCAGGATCGGTGGTCTCGCCTTCCTCCGATGATGTGTATCCTTGGCGCTTGGGAGTAGATCGACTCATCATCCGCATTTGATTAGCAGTTAACCGTCTATTTATGCCGTCCTGCGTCTCTTGCAGATTTTCCAACTCCAGTTGGGCAATCTCCTCAGACGCTCTCCGTTCTGCTTCTGCCACTGCCTTTGCCATTGCCGCTGCCGCCTTTCTTTCTGCTTCTGCTACCGCTGCCTTTCTTTTTGCTTCTACTTCCGCTGCCTTTCTTTCGGCTTCTACTTCTGCCGCCGCCTTTGCTGCTTCTGCTTCTGCCGCCTTTACTGCTGCTGCCTTTCGGTTCTCTATCTGTTTTTTCTTTATTTGTTCTTCTTGGACTCTAACGAGGCGGAGTTTTTCATCAAATTTAGCTTGTTCTGCAGCTAACATTTCCGCATCGATTGCGTCCAACACAAGCTTGGTTCCTTCACTATTAGGGCGAAGTCCAGACAGTCGTCTCCTCAACTCTTCGTCTCCTATGAATCGCTGATAGTCTGACAGATAGATGTCAATGGCGTCTCTAGTTCGCGGCTTCTCTGCTGCTGTTAATTCGCTTTCCACTTCGCTTTCCACCTCGCTTTCCACTTGAGAAGAAGTGGCGTCGGCTGATTCTTCATAGGTTGGCCGCTCATCATAAACCGTATCCGCCATCTTCGCTCCACGTTCGGGCGTCCGCTCAACAGTATCCGAACTACTGGAGCTATCGGGCCGCTGAGAACTAGGTTCTTGGCTAGGAGGTTGCTGCTGTTTGATAGCTGCTTCTTGATCCCGCTTGGCTTGGGCCCGAGTGCCGATGATAGACCTACGTTGTTCTACTAGCCTAGGGTCTGACACTACTACTGTAGGGATGGCCTTTTTTACAATAGTAGGTGACTTAGACTTGGATCTGGGATGTTCTATACTTTGATCTTGGTCACAGATCCTTTTAATACGCTGTCTAAGTCTAATACTCATTCTAACACTTTCTAAGAGACTATCTGACAGTGATTGGGTTGCGTCTGACATGTTTGTTTACACAGTTGAATGCCTACGGCTATAAATACAGTTAAAGTAAGTCTAGTAATTCAGTATCACTGTTAGCCTAACAATTAATTACCGATACTGCTACTCAGTGTAGCGTGATATATATATAATATATTAGAATACCGGTATACTTATAGTATATATATAAGTATTATTACAGACTAGATTTGTCACAGAGTACCGGTATATAATTTTAGCACAATTATATATAAATATATAATAGGCCTATCGTGAATACCGATATGCAGCTTACACTTATAGTATATATAAGTATAATTATGAACTAGAATTAATTACAGAATACCAGTATGATTTCAGCTCAAATTTATAGAAATAAATATAATAAGCCTATGGTAAATACCGGTATGTCAATTATTTTTAGAATAATTGAATTTCTGAATATTTTAGGGTTACTTGGTTACTTTAACTTACTTTGTTACCGTTATTTAAGCAGTAGTCCAACTGATTTTGAGACCTAGTTGTTGTATGGCAGGCCTACTATTTATAAATCGTTTGAGTTGATTTATAATATATATATACCCGTTTAAAAGGGTTTTGTCAATATTTGAAATAAATGTTATTATTTCTGGGGGGTCACTACACAGAAGCTGTGCGCTCTCAGTGAAGTGCTATTTATGGGACACTAAAACAGATAATTCTAATTTACCTAAGTTACTTAATACTACAAATTACTTACGATACGGGTGAGATTAAATCTCTAATTAAACACAACAAAATATTACGTACGAATTTTTAGGGTAATTTTACAGGAAGTCTACAAACCAGTCTAACAAAGGGTTAGAATTCTGGTTATTACAACGGACAGGGTACTACGGTATTTGAAAATAATAAGTAGTAGTAAATATATTGCACTGTCCAGATAGGAAAATACCACCGCCTGACGACCTATAACCGTATCGCTATAGGTACTACGTTATGTATCACGGAGTGTTCCTACCTAGAAGTTAATTACCGCGGACTACCAGATCCAGCGTGCCTATTAACCACTTTACAACACAAATATACTGCCCACACACTAATTACTTTCGGAAAGCACTGTACACTAAACCCTAAATTAGGTACAAGTACTAGTACAACAAATAATCAGTAGTTAAATATACTTGAACAGTTAAAAGAACCACGGCATCTGCTGGAGTGACCAGAGCACAAAGTCACCAGTCTTGTCCTACGCCAAGCAGCCCGTGTAGTACCGGGGTTAATTTAACTATAACGGTATGTGTAACAAACACAATTACTGTAGGAATAAACTTGGGGACATGAATGTTGCGAATAATCGCATAAACTCTGAATAATAAATATTACGCTACCCGTACAGAATACTCAAACAAAATACAAACCAAACGCTGGCAGACTACCACCAAGCCTAAATAAACTACAGTATGTGCAGATTCCAAAACGGTTAGTTAGTATGCGTTCTAACACGGTAGTACGACTTATTCTTTAAGAGGGGATTGACCTTACAGTTATGACTGCCCCAACTTACTAACTGGCACTTTATCAGACAAACTCTACACAAGCAGCAATCTCTTCAGACCTAATAATAGCTAGACAACAATCCAGCCTACAAAATATCTGAGTAATAACTATTACGGTACCTGAACAGACCACACAAACAAACACAGGCCAAAACACTGGCAGAATACTGTCAAGCCTAAATAAACTACAGTATGTGCAGATTCCAAAACGGTTAGTTAGTATGCGTTCTAACACGGTAGTACGACTTATTCTTTAAGAGGGGATTGACCTTACACTCAAGTTGCCCCAACTTACTAACTGGCACTTTATTGGACAAACTCTACACACGCCGCAATCTCTCCAAACCCAACAACAGTCAGACAGCAGCTCAGCCTACAATTATCTGAACAATCTGAGCAGATTTACACGTCTTCAGCTCAATATTAACTTACTAGGGAATAAAACTGACAGAAATAGTAAACTATACAAAAGAATGAGGGGTGATCAATCCCTATTCCCCTGGCAGCCTACAATATACAATAGATCACAATCGAAATAATACTAATGTACTTATACTGGAAGTACCGGTTAGGACAGTTGGGCCTACAAACCTACAGAAGTACCGGTTCTGGCAGTTGGACCTACGGACCTACAGCAGTACCGGTTCTGGCAGTTGGGCCTACTGACCTACAGATGTACCGGTTCAGGTTTACCGGTTGACCGGTACTTTCAACTTTATTGTTTACTGCAATAAAGTCAATGACTGTTATTGTACGCGCTTTTGAAGACCTTTAGCAGTTTAACCTGCCAAAATTTATATGTCTTTTGATTTATAAATATACTTTAGAAGATGTCAAATATTTAATACCAATAAACACAACATTAGCAGAAGCCAGCCTAGTGCGCGTCCATTCACCCGCTGGATAATCCCGGGAGGCTGGATTCTGTCGGCTTAGATTATTATTGCAGTGAAGCTTACGGTATTGTATTATTCGATTGATCGTTAATAATTAATTTCTGACTAATATTATTCACTTTCGGGAAATATTAACAGTTCCTTTTAGGACGTGGCGCTCTACCTAAGTAAACAGAGATATGACTTATACTAATCACAACGGTAAGTCGGTAAGGCTTATGATTCACGTATGAGGCGCATTCTTTAGGAAATGCTTAGTTATCAGCCACAATCATGCACACTACCGGTAACGCACAATACTGCTCACTAATTTGCCGACCGTCAATGAATTTTATCATATATAAAGAGAATAGCAACGGACTCATGTAGGGCTTATCAAATAGCATTACATTCAATACACACCACAATAATATAAGTCGCAATCGCTATATATATAACCCGCCTCTCTAACTTGTAGTGTATCAAGAAAATTGGGAAATTTGGGTTCTTTATAAATGTTCTCCAAATAATATTCAACCCACTGATATAAGATATGACAACAGTAAAAACATTAAGACGGTAGGTTAAGATATGATATGAACAGATATGTACAGCGATATGCACTGATATGGACCGATATGTGAGTTGTTATGAACCGATAACAGTCATACGCTCTATAATCTTAAGCCTACTAATGTTTCTTTCTAGAGCCGTTGTTTCTGGCTTAGACAGCAATAACAACAAAGTATCAGTAAAAAACTGTAAGACTGAACAATCCCAGTATGATCGGCTCAAAGCTCCACATCGACAGAGAGAATCGCTCTGATTGGCTGAAGCCAAACAAAGAACCATGCGTCCAATGGCTGTTTCCATTTAAGCAACCAGCTGTTAGATGTCGTAATCTGAATCATCACGGCTAAGCTGTGTAAAAGTATTTGCCGTATTGCGGGTTTTTTGCCTTACCATGTCCGCTAAAACACGTATATAGCAGAATGACTTTTATGTCCGTTAAAACACCTGTAACGGTACCTTGCGGGCGAGGGGAATATATATACAGTTAGAGAACCTTTTTTAGAGTATTCCAGCGCCTGGGGGGAAACTGGATTGCGAAGCAAAGGGGCCAGTTATATCCCACAGAAGCTTTTACAGATATTGTGAGGCAGTATCAGGGCATCCAGGGTGGCTTCACGACTGCATGGTGGGCCCTAGACAGGGAATACGGACACCCAGCCAAGATCATCCGGCAGACCCTGAGGGGAATAACATCGGGTGGCCTACAGGATAACCCTGTTAGTATAAAGACCTTCGCGAATAAGGTCGAGAAGGCGTTAATCGTGCTGAAGATGCTAGATGCGCCATACGAACTCAACGCATCGAATAACATCACCACGATAGCGCAGGCACTGCCAATCTGGCTAAGAAACAAATGGAGGAAGATTGCCTTCTCCACCCGGGAGAAGAAAGGTGCGGAACCGGGCCTAGAGGAAATGTCGAACTTCCTCAATTACGAAGCAGAGTTGATCACAGACCCAGTCTACAGTGAGGATAGTTTGGGGAAGGGGCCAAAAGCTGAATACAACAGACCTAAACCCGAACATAATCCAGCAGATGCATTCCCGAGAGTGAAACAGTCACTATCACATGCTGCCACGCAGGGGACTGCTAGTCCACAGTTAGTTGGGAGTAGGGCCACACCGTGGCAGGGACAGAAACAAAATAACAACGCAAACAAATATAATCCCAACACACCCAGTAGGCCGAGTCCAAATAACCAAAACACTAAACCGGTAGATATGAATCTATGCGCAATACATGAAGGGCTATACAGGGAGCGCTACAATCCAGGATACGAATGTCAATTGCATAGGGTTGGAACCCATAAGCCCATGAGTTGTAAGCATTGGCAAGCGTTGCCTAAACAAGATCGTGTAGCCTACGCAGATACAAACGGACTATGTCATCGATGCGTGGTAGAAGGACACAGGTTCGGAGAGTGTAGAGAAACATCGATAGGAGACGATGAGACTGGCTATGAGCACGACGGGAGCAAGGAGAAAGAGGAAAGTAGTACCAGTGAGGTAGTACCAGTGGGGTAGTACCAGTGAGGATAACAGGAGAGGGCGGCCAATCAGTCACAACATTGATGCTGGTCGACAGTGGAGCAGCCTTCACGCTGGTGGAGAATTGAGTGGCCGAGGAGATAGGGTTACAGACGAGGCCGAGTAGGATGGCAGTAACTACTATCTCGAGTAAGGATGAGGTCCTGGAGATGAGGATGGGACAGTGCGAGATATCAGCAATAGCACCAGGATGTGACTATGGGGCGACCATCGACCCCATTCAGATAATAGAATCGATCAACATAAATGCCAGGCGACCAACTAAGATCGAGGTCGAGCAATACTGGTTCCTGGACGATATCGATTTCTCAATACCGAAAGTGGACGTCTCGAAGGTATCCATCATAGTCGGAATGGATTGTCCGATGGCCCACGAGAAAGTAAGGACCATTTTCGGAGAGAATAAGCAGCGGGATCCGATGGCGATTCTCACGCCATTCGGATGGATGCTTAGCGGCCCAATTAAAACCAAGGTTCCACTCAGGGTGTCAGAGACATCAGGGTGCATGGTATCAGGCACCATTGAGGACGTAGAGGAGAAACCAGAGACGGGCGATGGGGAGGTCCCATGTGAGAAGCGGCCCGGGGAAGGATACCAGGAGTTGGGTATGGATCTGGAACCACGCATAGTGGAGCGTGGTGAAAGGATAGAGGATAGTTCCAGAGAAATACCGTCAGTAGATGATTCAGGAGGGGAAGTAACAGCAAGAGGGTGGGCGGAGGAGAATGGATTCGACGCGGAAGACTTAAAGACGATGGGATGGACCAAGGATGTTCCTGAAAAGTATCGGTATGAGGATGGAGAAGAGTGTACGGCGAGATGTCCGGAGAAGTGTCCGGGGGAGATGCCGGTCCGGTTGAGAGGCATACCGAAAAGGGGGAGGTCAAATAAGAAGACAGGGTGGAAAGGGATAGGATTAGTATTATCCATTCTGTTCTATCTATTCTTTCGATTTCTTTTCATTCTACCGCCAGGTGATGACAAGATGAAGGGTAGCATTTTGCTGCCAGGGGACCATGAGGAAATCAAGAAGGCGACTGGAAGACCCGATTTTAGGGTGGTGGAGGAGGAAGAATCAATTCCTAGAGAGTTGGAATTGGCAAGGAGAGTGGAGAGAAGGATAAGAGGACCTACAGGGGGGCAGTGGGAGAGTGCCTGCTGGAAGAATCGCCTTTGAAGTTTAGTCGTCCAATATGTTGGACTGAGGGGGGTGGGAATGAGGGCGAGACGCCCTTCTCACACATAAATAAAATATAAATAATAAAATAATAAAATAAGAAGTGAGATAGTAGAAAGTTAGAAAGTAATAGTAGTAGATAGTTAGATAGTAAATAGTAGTTAGAAAGTTAGTAGAAGTTAGTAAGAAGTAAGAAAGTTAATGGAAGTTAGTAAGAAGTAAGAAAGTTAGTAGAAGTTAGTAAGAGTAAGAGGAGAGTTAGAAGTAGGCAGAAGATAGGGAGTGTGGTATATTGACATACCATGAGTAGTAGCAGGGTACATAGTACCGAGAGAGTTAGAGGTTGTGGGCACCAAAAGCGCCACGTAGAAAGAGAGGGAGTGTGGTATGTAGACATACCATGAGAAGTAGTAGCAGAGGGGTTGTGGGCCCGAAAGCGCCACGTAGAAAGAGAGTAGAGGGGTTGTGGGCACCGAAAGCACCACGTAGAAAGAGAGAAGAGTGGTTGTGGGCACCGAGAGCGCCACGTAGTAAGAGAGTAGAGGGTATGGTATGTAGGTATACCATAGAAGTAGTAGCAGAGGGGTTGTGGGCACCGAAAGCGCCACGTAGTGAGAGAGTGAAGGGTGTGGTATGTAGGTATTAGGTAGTAGCATTATGTAGGTAGTAGCAGTATTAGGGTACATAGTACCATAGAAGTTAGAAGCTGTGGGGACCGAGAGCGCCACGTAGTAAGAAAGTAAAGACTATGTAGGCATAGTATAGTAGTAGTAGGGTACAGGGTAAGAAGTAAGTAGCAAGGTAGATAGGATGATAGCACAAACAGGGGTAAGACTAAGGAAATTGGCACTTTGGGAGTGGTAGAGAACACAGGACATTGTGGAGCAGTGGGGATGGGCCTGCTCATGGGCCTTGTCTGCCACAAGCCGATGGACTGGGGTAAGTTCCGAGAGGAGTATGACAGAAGTACGAGGGAAGTATGGAGATGAGGTGTTGGCGCGTGAGGAAGTGAGAGGAGTGCAATTCAAGTTTGGGGAGCGAGCAGTGAGAGAGAGACAGTAAGGGACAGAAGGGTCCGAGAGTGAGGTTAGAGTGAGTTCAGAGTGAGGAAGTTTTTTAAAATTGTGTGAAAAGTCCACAATTGTCTCGAACAGAGACGTCAGATGTCTTGGTGCAACATAGGTTGCGATTGCACCAAGAAGAGGTAGCAACAACATACCCAGGGGGGCGGCCTGGAAAGCCGACCCCGAGAAAAGAACTCCACCCCACACCCGAAATTAGATTGGGTTTCCAGCGGAATTGACGCGCACTTGAGGTTGATGCTACCTTCTCACCGGGAAGATAGCATGGGGGGGAGTGTAAGCGGATTCAATTCCACTTCATTACCCACCAGAAAATGGGATAGTGGCATTTTAGCAATATGTTGGAGATACGAGATTACCAATATTAATCTCGTATCATAACCAACATTGGGGGAGGGCAACACAAGCCCCAAAGCCACATAGAAAGGAAGGTGAGAGGTCAAACCACCTCGGAGGGAACACAGCTAGTAGAGGCTAGCAGCGGGGGGGGGGGGGGGGAAACACTCCCAGAGAGTGCCAAGGTGACAAGTAGTATATAAGCCAATAGAGGGGAGGGAAGCACGTGATAGGGAGCAGGAAAGCATCCATTGGGTAGGAGGCCAAGGTAGAGTAGGAGGTGAAGCAATATTTAGTGTATCAATCATATATTATGTCAGATTCTTGGATTGGTATATCAGTTGGTTATTCAGTTTAGTGCAGACCGGTAACAATTATTCACCGTCATCGGCACTATCGTACCGGTATCTATTATATCTGTATTTCTGCCATATTAATTGTGCTATCATTTTATAACATCAAGGGACAACACCAAACTCTTATTGTTTTTCTCCAACGGCCTCGGCCAAGCTGTTAACACCATCCCGAACCAGAACGGTGACGTGTAGTACAATTACCCGGTCGGGATCTCTGTTCCCGTCACACACCAACAACCATAAGAATAGACAATGTTCCAAAGACTAACAGTTCACAAACACTTACAGTAGATCATATGAGCGGGTATAATATTAATGATGTGGCCGTTTTGTCTAATAAGTCCCAGGTCCCCCCCACCAAAAACCTCCAGACAGCCAGGCCTCAACAAACACAGACACGGACAATTGGAAGCAGTGAACCGCGGAGGAACCGATAGACTCTGAGCCAAGCTGTCTTGCATTCCTGATGACCGATCATGAAAGAGATTGGTTAGGGTGGACGGACACGCAAAGGGTCTACAGACGACTGAGTGGGGGCGGACGGACGTACGAGGGTCTACAGACGACTAAGGGGGGGGGGGGGGATGGACGAGGGTCTACAGATGACTGAGTGGGGGCGGACGGAAGGACGAGGGTCTACAGACGACTGAGTGGGGGCGGACGGACGGACGGATGAGGGTCTACAGACGACTAAGGGGGGGGGGGGGGGATGGACGAGGGTCTACAGATGACTGAGTGGGGGCGGACGGAAGGACGAGGGTCTACAGACGACTGAGTGGGGGCGGACGGACGGACGGATGAGGGTCTACATACGACTGAGTGGAGGCGGGCAGACGGACGAAGGTCTACAGACGACTGAGTGGGAGCGGACGGATGGACGAGGGTCTACAGATGACTGAGTGGGGGCGGACGGACGGACGAAGGTCTACAGATGACTGAGTGGGGGCGGGCGGACGGACGAGGGTCTACAGACGACTGAGTGCGGGCGGACGGACGGACGGACGGACGAGGGTCTATAGACGACTGAGTGGTCTTCTGCGGCCAGATGAGATTACGAGCTTGGAAAGGACTCGGAAACCTCTGGTTCCGGTGGGTCCTCGCCTGACACGACTGAAATTTTGACAGTGACCAGTATGAAAATTAGCTAGAGTAGGCCAAAATCTCATAAAGTAAAGTCAGCAGTCTTATAAAGTAAATAATTATAATGTAGTTTGTACAGTAGGCTTATTAACTCATTTGTGAATATTTGGTGTTGTGGTGGGGAAGCCCATAAGTTCAGAATCAAATTATAATGTGAATCATAACATAGACTGGAGGAATAAATTGATGTCCAACCAACACTGTGTATCTTATGTAACTCTTATGTTTTGCATTACGCTTCAAGTTCGCCCGACTTGTAATAGTCCGATGATTAGTTTGGGGGAGTTAGGTGGTGCAACTCCTGCCTGGCCTACATCAGCGGCCATCCACAGGCAGGTTGATTGCGGATTGACGGCAACAACTGCACTGCACAAACATACACTAAAAGTCGTGTTAGATCCCATCCCATATCAGATCCCTCTACAGCTTTAAATGACAACCCATCACTAGGTGCTGCGTCGTTAGGTCCTTGAATTTATATTGTAATTTTAATTTTAAAGAAATTGTATTTTTATTTACGAAAATAAACTGTATAGGGTAACCGAGTATCGTTTATTGTTTTGGTTAGAATTACAGTTCATATGTCACTGGAGGCCTACCGTATCATGCTCTTCCCCTTAGATTTTCAGCACCTAACGACGGAGAGGCCTTTAAACTACAATGTGACAGTTGACAGTAACTATTTTCTGATTGTATAAACTACAGTATAATCTGCGCAATCTTGAACTTCATGTCTCAAACTTTTGTTTTTGTTGGGTTGTTTCCTGCTTCATGGGGGCTATCAGGGAAAATAACTCCCTAGCAGCATCTGGGTAATAATACTGTTATCATCATGACTGTTACAGTATACGATATTGGCGATACTTTATTGATGATAACTGGATAATGAAACTTTTAGGTACCTGCACAGCTGATATTGTTTATAGCTAGATGAGAGATTCCTATAGGGCTACCTGTTGTTGTTACAGTACCGGTATGTGTATGGTGTAGTCTTGATGTATGGTTGTATCAGTGTAGCACTTACACCGTTTGTTTCAGTCTGTTATACAGTTACAGTATATAGCCTGAACCAGGTAAGTCTATGCTGTTACCGGTAGCTATTGGCTATTGCTGTATTGCAGTATTGCTATTCAGCTATTGCAGTACTGCCGTAACCCGTACCGTTGTAGCCCTACCGCTACCTGGCTACCGGTACCCTACAGCCCTAGCTCTAACGGTACACCTACCCTACAGTGCTATAGTACTGTCAGACTGTAGTATGCTACCGTACTGCCGTACAGTGTACCGTTACAGGCTGACAGGTACCTACCAGCCTACCGGTCTCTCAGTCTCTGTTACTGTTATTTCAATATTTATTACCGGTATGGTCAGACGGTTTACTGATGTGCTGTAGGTACTGCAGTGCTGTACTGACAGACTGACTGACTGTTCAGTTTATATTACTGCATTACAGTATTCTGGTATTAGGCAGTTAGGGATTAGGGCTAGCTGTCAGGCAGTCAGGCTGTAGCATAGCGTGCAGGCGTAGGCAGGTAGGAGTGTCAGAGTGTTGAGTGTCAGAGTGTAGGAGTTACCCATTCCTGCATTAAGTCATTAGCCTACTGCATTACAGCCCCATTATTCAGTTATTACCGGTAGTTATTTATTATCCATTCATTTGGAGAGAGAGAACTGGCTGACTTGGTTTACTTGTCAGCTTGTGGCAGTGTGGGTGGGCCTATGCTGCTATGCCTTCGCTGTATAGGCCTATGGTACATGTAGGTTTGTAAGCCTAGGCTTACTGCTGTACTGGTGTGGTCTGAGGTGTACGTACAGACACTGCTGTGCTGGATTTGGAACTATCACTAACTTAACATGTCTGTCAGTCTGTCTGGTCCAACTGTATGGCAATGCTGCAATGCCATAGCTATGTCTGTATGTATTTAGTTTAACTAATTAGGCATTACCTGTTACGGGTACTGTGTTTGTGTAACCCCGATATGATAATTTACCAACATATTTTGCATAGGGCAGTAGGGGCCTAATCTTCAGACGCTAAAAAGGATTATTAGCTTATCTCTTAGGTCTATGTCAATTGTAATCTAAGCTGCCATGCTTACTACTGACATACTTACGGCTGTCATTTACGGTATATTACTGTATTATACACTTTATATTGCTGTATAGCTGTATAGGTAGATGTTAATATAATGCTGAGAAGATAAATAAATAATAAAATGTAATATATATAATATTCTACTATCCATTCTGCCATTCCTGGTAGTATATATACAATAACGAAATAACTGTGGCTCCGTCTATATGCTGCGGCTACGGTATTGCTGAATGACAGAATGATCAAGAGTTAACTTAGCCCACGATTTTTATGGTGTGCGTGCGCCGTGCGGTGCGGTTGACATGACAAGCTAATGCAATAGGGCCTATTCTAGCAATGGCCAGTAACCAAACGTTAAAGACAACAACTTACAAGTTACAACACCCTTCTGCCCTTTAATTTGTTTAGCCTATTTCAATCCTGGACAAAAGCTCTATGGACTGACTGACTATGGACTATAAGGCTTTCTTGTGCCAATCGTTAACCTATCATATCATGTATGACTAATGTTCTTGTAATATTATCAATTCATATTTCAATGACCGCTATCTGGCTATACTGCTATAATCTAAATGATAGTTGTAGGAGATATAATTTATTATTTATTTATATTATCTATCATACATATTCAGCGGTGTTGCTTCACTTCCCATACAGCCATAAGGCTGCAGGGCTGTATGGTAAGTGGCTTAATGCTGGAATGGGGTCCCGGTTCTACCGGTACCATCTACTGGCACCTACTAGCTACATTTCAGTATTGTAGTCTAGCCTACTTTTATGCGGTACCGGTACTTAGCCTACTGACTGAGCTTTATTTATTTACTTGTAATTTTGGTTACAGGTTTGTTTGTTCTAGTCTACTTATGGTTTTGTCGTTGTGTGTCTTCGTTCCCGTAGAAACGCTTGGTTTAGTGGCCTTGCAGTTGTACCAAACGTGTACCGGTACCGGTACATGCCTGTCGTTGTCCCCCAAATCATATCCTCAGTAACCTCATTGTCAACCTTGTTCATCGTTGTAAATAGTCTTTGTTATGAATTCTTTGCAATCACCTGGGCCTGGGGCCATTGTCGGTAAGTTTAAGATGTTATATTATTTAAGATATGTATTATATATACCATTATACCGTATCTACTAATTATGACGAGTTTTTTATTCGATTTTCAAATTTATTCCCGGTACTATGGCTCTGGGAGGCCATTCTACTTTAGAATTTCATGACTTACTAGGTATTATACAACATATAATATGGCCGTAGGCTTATCGTACATTTACGCTATCTGCATCTCTATATATTCGGTTGAAGTAGACTTGGTTGGTGTTATAGTACTCCGTCACGTAAAACGACGCAACATATCCCCTAAACTTCACTCTAATTTAACTCTAACCTAAAAGTTATTTTTTGACAGAAGAGACTGGGCAGCCGGACCCCGATGCCATTAAGATGTTTGTTGGTCAAATCCCTAAAGACATGCACGAGCATGACCTGAAGTCTATGTTTGAGGCGGAGTTTGGGCCGGTCCATGCTATTAACGTACACAGAGACAAGGTTTCTCGGGATCATAGAGGTTAGTGAAATCGAACCGAACCCGGCTGTTCAATTATTCGAAATCAAAATTGTGTACTATTAAATCACCTCAGTAATAAATATGTATATACCGGTATGTCTAAAAAGCGCTTTCAGTGGCCGCCATAATTGCTGCATCCAGACTCCGTTCCACCAAGATAATGGAGGGCAATTGTTTAATGTGCAACATATATTCTCTGGTTTAATGAGTCTAAAAGATACCATTCGTTCATTTAAAAGTAGCCTATTGACGTACTTTCTACTTCCTGGTGACTATATACTTGAATTTTGGGGGACTTGAATCCACCACTACACTACCATCGGCTACTTAATTAGCTTCTCAAAATCTTGTGCAGCAATTATTTTTATCTTCTCTGCCTTCCACTCTATTTGTTAGAATGATATGCTCGGAAACCTTTACTTAGTCCCGTTAGTCCAAACTTAGGCTTAATTCCATTACCTTGGGGCCATTCTCTTTAATATATCTGTGCTGATTAATGAAAGGGGTGAGAGATAACTGGTACTGTCGGGACAGGATAACGGTAGTATTTCATGGTTTTAATTTCACATTCGGATATCATCCTTATATAATTTGCAATTAATTTCTTATGAGATAAAATTATTATATATTATACAAATGGAATATTTTTAAATTGTCAGCCTCATTGCCCATTAAAGTCGTGCTGTTGGCATAATGTATTTGTCAATGGGGATGGGGTATACCTGGTGGTTATATGGCAACGGTCGCAATGAATGCGTCGGTTTAAACCAAACCTTTATACTTGGATTGTCTTAATCCTGGCTAAAACAATGCGGATTGGTTTGGCAGACGTTTGAATTATTATTCTAATGATGTATCTATACATTGTCCCAGGAGTAACGCATTTACTAGTAGGTTGCCATACAACGTTATTAAATAAACTCAGCTGTGATGTTTAGGGTGATTTGCGGTATGCCTCGGTTCCCCCAATATATTGTGTTACATCCAAATCACTCCTATGTTATAGATTGTTACAAATTCATCCCTCTCCTGGTGAAATTCGACGCAAATAACAGCCAATTACTCTCAAAAATAAAAGTGTAACCTGTTCTATTGTGTTTAGTTTACCGTTTTGGTTAAATTAACGTGCCACTGTAACCTGCTCCTTTCCCTAGAATGATCATTTAACATCGAGGCGGGATATTAATGGGATTTGAGTCCAGTCCCCCCCCCCCCCCCCCCCCCCCCCTGTCTCCAAATAACCGGTCAAGTTACCTAGGCTCACAATTATTGGTCATTGACACTTTCATTGCGTACCCTTGTTCTTGAATTGAATTTGACTGTTCAGGTCTTGATTGTTTATGGAAGATGTTCAGTCAAGTTGCGTAAGGGCGTTCATAAAGTATGTCACGCAAATTTTCCATTTTTTTTTATCCCCCCCCCCCCCCCTCATCTGTCACAAAAACAATTTTTTTTCGTAATTTTATACCCCCCCCCCCCCTTAGACGCAAAGTATTTTATTTCAATAATTTAATAACAGTTAGAAAGCACAATAGAAAGTGAAACATTTCGACTGACGTAGTTCTTACTAAAAGTCTATAGCAGCTTCAAACTACAATACTTTACATGTACAAGGCAGATTAGACAGGGGTGCCCTGTTAATGTTAGGGTTTAAATTCAATGTTATTGAGTTTATTGTTTTTTTCCTTAAAGTTCCCCACTAACATACAAATGTGTTAGTTAAAGTCAAGCTAACATTAAAGCATACCGTAGAACATCGCCATGACCGTCACAAAAGTCAACCCCCCCCCCCCCCCCCCCCCCGCCCCCCTGTCACAAAATATCACGCAAGCTCGAACCCCCCCCCCCCCCCCCCCCCCCCCCCCCCCAGTGCGTGACATACTTTATGAACGCCTCTATATTAATCGAAACATTAAGCCGAGTGTCTGCGGTTGACTTTGTATAATATTAGACTTAAATGTTTCCTCCTCTAGAGGGGTTGGATTATAGATATGATTATTCATGCCACATGCTCCCAACATTGTCTCTGCGGGCTGGTGTTTGGGGGGGGACGTAAATTGATGATTTGAATTACATTTATTTCCCGTCTCAATCTATCACCGCGTGTTATATTAGAAGCGCTGTAAGGCAGATTTAAATTGTACCGAATCTACCTAGCGTAGTCACTGTGCAGAGTATCAAATCTGTGCGAATAAATGCTGATTTATAGCAGATGTATTGTATATATACGAAAACTTTTGACAAATACGCACAACGTCTCCGCTCCATCTATATCCTAGGCAGGTTCTTTATAATATTGCGTATGCGATATTGTCCCAGCCGTGGAATGTTGTAGTTCTTGTCTATACTTAAACTTTACCTAATTTCCTGTACCGGTATCTCTAACCCTAACTGACTAACTACCCCTTTACCTCAACAATATTTTTGTTATTATTTTATGCAAATGAGTAGTGTGCTCTGTGCTCATTGCTTTCAGCTCTGCTGCCCAGATTCAGTGGGCGCGGTGACAAATTCCATAAATAGTTCTCCAGCTTCCTTGTTGGAGTATAGCAGGCCTTCCGTTCCATCCATCATATCCTGTGTGTAGGCTTAATCAGTTTACATTTCATGCCCCAACGGGCACCTACATTATAATACTTATTTTCTTAGCCTTCGGCTCTTATCCCTGGCGCATTACTCTTGGTTTATTTATTGCCCCCCGCATATGATATCATTATAGATTGGAATACTCTAGTGGCAATGATATTCCTTCGCAATAATTGGTTGGTTTTTCCACTTCTTTCGTTCCTTTTGATCACAAAAAAAATGTATGATTCTAGTCATAGATTAAATACGATTGAATTTTTATTCGGCGGGGGGGGGGGGGGGGGGGGGGGGTATCATTATGTTATGATTTCAACTTGTCACGTGGCAGGTTGCAGTTAATCGTGGCATGATATCGCGTAGACATCAGAATAAACAAAATCGAACCAAAACCACCGAACATTCTAACAAATCAACTTGTATCGAACTAATATGGATTGTTCGTGTTACAGGAACTAAATATTAACTGTAATATAAAACAATTTATTAGAATATCATTTAGTGTAGAGTTTGGTACTACGGATGTTTTTTTTTCCATTATTGTTTGTCAGTTTAAATGGCAGCCTTGTTTTAGCGGCTTCACTTACTTACCTCAGCAGTGTTTCCCTCTCCTTTGGATCATATTTCCTGCCAGCCTCTTTATTACTCCCTTTGTACTGAGTATAATGCACTAGTATGTTGATTGCTACTGCGATATTAAAGTTGAACCAGTCCATTCCATTTCCCGTCTCCACACACTGGTGTTACCCTCTTTCCATTACTTACTATTATTCTTGCAACTGGCAATATTTTACTAACTGATCGATGATGGTTTACGGTATTGCCTATTAAGCTTGGCTATCCGATGCCATATATTGCTATGTAATTGTAGGCTGTGTGCTTCCACGGCGGGGTATTCCCTACACGGCTCTGTAGTCCCTGGGTGAGGGAGTTTTCTCCCTGGACTTCTTAACGACTGTGATTGCTGGCATAGAGTAGCAAAGTAAATAGGAATAATACATTGTTGGTTTATTACATAGTGAGTTTGGTGGTGCAGTTAGTCCATCCCTGTGGAACTTTCCACTTTAGTATTTAATCCAATACAACGCCATATATAATTCCCCAATATCCTGTTCACAATGTGAGCGATTACGGGTGATTACGGTGTGCGTTCATTTGCATTGTTTTAATAAATAAATGAATCCGGTAGAATTCAATACCCACTGTGAATATATCCGTCTTAACTCAAACCATTTTTATTTTATATTAATAATTCGTTTAAATTACTCTATTTCCGGTGGCTGAACTAGGAAGATTGAAATCCAGTTGGTGTCTGCTCCTGGGATTATAGTGAATACCTGGTATTCTTCACATTGGGGGTTAATTGAAAATAACACCTGACAGCATAAAAAATATGTAATACGTCGTAGACCATAGTATGTAATTATAACAGTTCGTTGTTGGCTCGCAGTTCTGACTCGCCCACATTAACTTGATTGAGAGTAATTGATGGTTGAACTTTCCGGAATCCGTGTTCTAAACGTGATATATTGGAAGCAACAGGCGTTTATAATGTATTCTCGAACAGTAACAACAACTCCAGTCAAGAGATATATATATATAGGTTGGGCTAAGCAAACATTTGAATGTTATGAAGTTGTTGTTGAGAATTTTACTTTTAAACCTACACTAAAATATTTAATTTAATACTAAATTTATGATCATAAACAAGGCGTAGATTTGAAAAGGTGCGGTTGTCTGAATCCAGTGAGTTTTTTGGTTGGTTTGTTTCGGATGGTTTATTAAAGGTTTAATACGATTAATTATTGCAACTCATTAAGAGTATTTTATGATAATTAATTTATTATTTTATTTCCATTTATATTTTTTTCAAGGTTGCTTTATTTTACCTCCAAGTTCCACTTTTTTTTACCCCCAGGTTGCTGTTTTGTAACGTTTTATAAGAGGAAAGATGCCCTTTGTGCCGTAGATAAACTACACAATAAACGGACAATGCCTGGAATGCCGCATCCAATACAGGTGAGAGTCCAATAGAGACGATAATCCAATACAAGCGAGAATCCAATAAGGTGATAAATCCAATGTTGTGATAATCTGATAAGGTAATAAGTATCCACTACAAGAAAGATTCCATTAAAGTGAGAAACCAATAATGTGAGAGTCACATGGGTTGATATCAGATAAAGTGAGTAATCAATAATGTGAGTCACTTGGGTTGATATCAGATAAAGTGAGTAATCAATAATGTGGAGTCACTTGGGTTGATATCAGATAAAGTGAGTAATCAATAATGTGAGTCACTTGGGTTGATATCAGATAAAGTGAGTAATCAATAATGTGAGTCACTTGGGTTGATATCAGATAAAGTGAGTAATCAATAATGTGAGTCACTTGGGTTGATATCAGATAAAGTGAGTAATCAATAATGTGTGAGTCACTTGGGTTGATATCAGATAAAGTGAGTAATCAATAATGTGAGTCACTTGGGTTGATATCAGATAAAGTGAGTAATCAATAATGTGTGAGTCACTTGGGTTGATATCAGATAAAGTGAGTAATCAATAATGTGAGTCACTTGGGTTGATATCAGATAAAGTGAGTAATCAATAATGTGTGAGTCACTTGGGTTGATATCAGATAAAGTGAGTAATCAATAATGTGAGTCACATGGGTTGATATCAGATAAAGTGAGTAATCAATAATGTGTGAGTCACTTGGGTTGATATCAGATAAAGTGAGTAATCAATAATGTGAGTCACATGGGTTGATATCAGATAAAGTGAGTAATCAATAATGTGAGTCACTTGGGTTGATATCAGATAAAGTGAGTAATCAATAATGTGAGTAATCAATAATGTGAGTCACATGGGTTGATATCAGATAAAGTGAGTAATCAATAATGTGTGAGTCACTTGGGTTGATATCAGATAAAGTGAGTAATCAATAATGTGAGTCACATGGGTTGATATCAGATAAAGTGAGTAATCAATAATGTGTGAGTCACTTGGGTTGATATCAGATAAAGTGAGTAATCAATAATGTGAGACTCACTTGGGTTGATATCAGATAAAGTGAGTAATCAATAATGTGAGTCACTTGGGTTGATATCCGATAAAGTGAGTAATCAATAATGTGAGTCACTTGGGTTGATATCAGATAAAGTGAGTAATCAATAATGTGAGTCACATGGGTTGATATCCGATAAAGTGAGTAATCAATAATGTGAGTCACTTGGGTTGATATCAGATAAAGTGAGTAATCAATAATGTGAGACTCACTTGGGTTGATATCAGATAAAGTGAGTAATCAATAATGTGAGTCACTTGGGTTGATATCAGATAAAGTGAGTAATCAATAATGTGAGTCACTTGGGTTGATATCCGATAAAGTGAGTAATCAATAATGTGAGTCACATGGGTTGATATCAGATAAAGTGAGTAATCAATAATGTGAGTCACTTGGGTTGATGTCAGATAAAGTGAGTAATCAATAATGTGAGTCACTTGTGTTGATATCAGATAAAGTGAGTAATCAATAATGCGAGTCACATGGGTTGATATCAGATAAAGTGAGTAATCAATAATGTGAGTCACTTGGGTTGATGTCAGATAAAGTGAGTAATCAATAATGTGAGTCACTTGGGTTGATATCAGATAAAGTGAGTAATCAATAATGTGAGTCACTTGGGTTGATGTCAGATAAAGTGAGTAATCAATAATGTGAGTCACATGGGTTGATATCCGATAAAGTGAGTAATCAATAATGTGAGTCACTTGGGTTGATATCAGATAAAGTGAGTAATCAATAATGTGAGTCACTTGGGTTGATATCCGATAAAGTGAGTAATCAATAATGTGAGTCACTTGGGTTGATATCCGATAAAGTGAGTAATCAATAATGTGAGTCACATGGGTTGATATCAGATAAAGTGAGTAATCAATAATGTCAGTCACTTGGGTTGATGTCAGATAAAGTGAGTAATCAATAATGTGAGTCACATGGGTTGATGTCAGATAAAGTGAGTAATCAATAATGTGAGTCACTTGTGTTGATATCAGATAAAGTGAGTAATCAATAATGCGAGTCACATGGGTTGATATCAGATAAAGTGAGTAATCAATAATGTGAGTCACTTGGGTTGATGTCAGATAAAGTGAGTAATCAATAATGTGAGTCACTTGGGTTGATATCAGATAAAGTGAGTAATCAATAATGCGAGTCACATGGGTTGATATCAGATAAAGTGAGTAATCAATAATGTGAGTCACTTGGGTTGATGTCAGATAAAGTGAGTAATCAATAATGTGAGTCACATGGGTTGATGTCAGATAAAGTGAGTAATCAATAATGTGAGTCACTTGTGTTGATATCAGATAAAGTGAGTAATCAATAATGTGAGTCACATGGGTTGATGTCAGATAAAGTGAGTAATCAATAATGTGAGTCACTTGGGTTGATGTCAGATAAAGTGAGTAATCAATAATGTGAGTCACTTGGGTTGATATCAGATAAAGTGAGTAATCAATAATGCGAGTCACATGGGTTGATATCAGATAAAGTGAGTAATCAATAATGTGAGTCACTTGGGTTGATGTCAGATAAAGTGAGTAATCAATAATGTGAGTCACATGGGTTGATGTCAGATAAAGTGAGTAATCAATAATGTGAGTCACTTGTGTTGATATCAGATAAAGTGAGTAATCAATAATGTGAGTCACTTGTGTTGATATCAGATAAAGTGAGTAATCAATAATGTGAGTCACATGGGTTGATGTCAGATAAAGTGAGTAATCAATAATGTGAGTCACTTGTGTTGATATCAGATAAAGTGAGTAATCAATAATGCGAGTCACATGGGTTGATATCAGATAAAGTGAGTAATCAATAATGTGAGTCACTTGGGTTGATATCAGATAAAGTGAGTAATCAATAATGTGAGTAATCAATAATGTGAGTCACATGGGTTGATGTCAGATAAAGTGAGTAATCAATAATGTGAGTCACATGGGTTGATGTCAGATAAAGTGAGTAATCAATAATGTGAGTCACATGGGTTGATGTCAGATAAAGTGAGTAATCAATAATGTGAGTCACATGGGTTGATATCAGATAAAGTGAGTAATCAATAATGTGTGAGTCACTTGGGTTGATATCAGATAAAGTGAGTAATCAATAATGTGAGTCACATGGGTTGATATCAGATAAAGTGAGTAATCAATAATGTGTGAGTCACTTGGGTTGATATCAGATAAAGTGAGTAATCAATAATGTGAGTCACATGGGTTGATATCAGATAAAGTGAGTAATCAATAATGTGAGACTCACTTGGGTTGATATCAGATAAAGTGAGTAATCAATAATGTGAGTCACTTGGGTTGATATCCGATAAAGTGAGTAATCAATAATGTGAGTCACTTGTGTTGATATCAGATAAAGTGAGTAATCAATAATGTGAGTCACTTGTGTTGATATCAGATAAAGTGAGTAATCAATAATGTGAGTCACATGGGTTGATGTCAGATAAAGTGAGTAATCAATAATGTGAGTCACTTGTGTTGATATCAGATAAAGTGAGTAATCAATAATGCGAGTCACATGGGTTGATATCAGATAAAGTGAGTAATCAATAATGTGAGTCACTTGGGTTGATATCAGATAAAGTGAGTAATCAATAATGTGAGTAATCAATAATGTGAGTCACATGGGTTGATGTCAGATAAAGTGAGTAATCAATAATGTGAGTCACATGGGTTGATGTCAGATAAAGTGAGTAATCAATAATGTGAGTCACATGGGTTGATGTCAGATAAAGTGAGTAATCAATAATGTGAGTCACATGGGTTGATATCAGATAAAGTGAGTAATCAATAATGTGTGAGTCACTTGGGTTGATATCAGATAAAGTGAGTAATCAATAATGTGTGAGTCACTTGTGTTGATATCAGATAAAGTGAGTAATCAATAATGTGAGTCACATGGGTTGATGTCAGATAAAGTGAGTAATCAATAATGTGAGTCACTTGTGTTGATATCAGATAAAGTGAGTAATCAATAATGCGAGTCACATGGGTTGATATCAGATAAAGTGAGTAATCAATAATGTGAGTCACTTGGGTTGATATCAGATAAAGTGAGTAATCAATAATGTGAGTCACTTGGGTTGATATCAGATAAAGTGAGTAATCAATAATGTGAGTAATCAATAATGTGAGTCACATGGGTTGATGTCAGATAAAGTGAGTAATCAATAATGTGAGTCACATGGGTTGATGTCAGATAAAGTGAGTAATCAATAATGTGAGTCACATGGGTTGATGTCAGATAAAGTGAGTAATCAATAATGTGAGTCACTTGTGTTGATATCAGATAAAGTGAGTAATCAATAATGCGAGTCACATGGGTTGATATCAGATAAAGTGAGTAATCAATAATGTGAGTCACTTGGGTTGATGTCAGATAAAGTGAGTAATCAATAATGTGAGTCACTTGGGTTGATATCAGATAAAGTGAGTAATCAATAATGCGAGTCACATGGGTTGATATCAGATAAAGTGAGTAATCAATAATGTGAGTCACTTGGGTTGATGTCAGATAAAGTGAGTAATCAATAATGTGAGTCACATGGGTTGATGTCAGATAAAGTGAGTAATCAATAATGTGAGTCACTTGTGTTGATATCAGATAAAGTGAGTAATCAATAATGTGAGTCACATGGGTTGATGTCAGATAAAGTGAGTAATCAATAATGTGAGTCACTTGGGTTGATGTCAGATAAAGTGAGTAATCAATAATGTGAGTCACTTGGGTTGATATCAGATAAAGTGAGTAATCAATAATGCGAGTCACATGGGTTGATATCAGATAAAGTGAGTAATCAATAATGTGAGTCACTTGGGTTGATGTCAGATAAAGTGAGTAATCAATAATGTGAGTCACATGGGTTGATGTCAGATAAAGTGAGTAATCAATAATGTGAGTCACTTGTGTTGATATCAGATAAAGTGAGTAATCAATAATGTGAGTCACTTGTGTTGATATCAGATAAAGTGAGTAATCAATAATGTGAGTCACATGGGTTGATGTCAGATAAAGTGAGTAATCAATAATGTGAGTCACTTGTGTTGATATCAGATAAAGTGAGTAATCAATAATGCGAGTCACATGGGTTGATATCAGATAAAGTGAGTAATCAATAATGTGAGTCACTTGGGTTGATATCAGATAAAGTGAGTAATCAATAATGTGAGTAATCAATAATGTGAGTCACATGGGTTGATGTCAGATAAAGTGAGTAATCAATAATGTGAGTCACATGGGTTGATGTCAGATAAAGTGAGTAATCAATAATGTGAGTCACATGGGTTGATGTCAGATAAAGTGAGTAATCAATAATGTGAGTCACATGGGTTGATATCAGATAAAGTGAGTAATCAATAATGTGTGAGTCACTTGGGTTGATATCAGATAAAGTGAGTAATCAATAATGTGAGTCACATGGGTTGATATCAGATAAAGTGAGTAATCAATAATGTGTGAGTCACTTGGGTTGATATCAGATAAAGTGAGTAATCAATAATGTGAGTCACATGGGTTGATATCAGATAAAGTGAGTAATCAATAATGTGAGACTCACTTGGGTTGATATCAGATAAAGTGAGTAATCAATAATGTGAGTCACTTGGGTTGATATCCGATAAAGTGAGTAATCAATAATGTGAGTCACTTGTGTTGATATCAGATAAAGTGAGTAATCAATAATGTGAGTCACTTGTGTTGATATCAGATAAAGTGAGTAATCAATAATGTGAGTCACATGGGTTGATGTCAGATAAAGTGAGTAATCAATAATGTGAGTCACTTGTGTTGATATCAGATAAAGTGAGTAATCAATAATGCGAGTCACATGGGTTGATATCAGATAAAGTGAGTAATCAATAATGTGAGTCACTTGGGTTGATATCAGATAAAGTGAGTAATCAATAATGTGAGTAATCAATAATGTGAGTCACATGGGTTGATGTCAGATAAAGTGAGTAATCAATAATGTGAGTCACATGGGTTGATGTCAGATAAAGTGAGTAATCAATAATGTGAGTCACATGGGTTGATGTCAGATAAAGTGAGTAATCAATAATGTGAGTCACATGGGTTGATATCAGATAAAGTGAGTAATCAATAATGTGTGAGTCACTTGGGTTGATATCAGATAAAGTGAGTAATCAATAATGTGTGAGTCACTTGTGTTGATATCAGATAAAGTGAGTAATCAATAATGTGAGTCACATGGGTTGATGTCAGATAAAGTGAGTAATCAATAATGTGAGTCACTTGTGTTGATATCAGATAAAGTGAGTAATCAATAATGCGAGTCACATGGGTTGATATCAGATAAAGTGAGTAATCAATAATGTGAGTCACTTGGGTTGATATCAGATAAAGTGAGTAATCAATAATGTGAGTCACTTGGGTTGATATCAGATAAAGTGAGTAATCAATAATGTGAGTAATCAATAATGTGAGTCACATGGGTTGATGTCAGATAAAGTGAGTAATCAATAATGTGAGTCACATGGGTTGATGTCAGATAAAGTGAGTAATCAATAATGTGAGTCACATGGGTTGATGTCAGATAAAGTGAGTAATCAATAATGTGAGTCACATGGGTTGATATCAGATAAAGTGAGTAATCAATAATGTGTGAGTCACTTGGGTTGATATCAGATAAAGTGAGTAATCAATAATGTGAGTCACATGGGTTGATATCAGATAAAGTGAGTAATCAATAATGTGTGAGTCACTTGGGTTGATATCAGATAAAGTGAGTAATCAATAATGTGAGTCACATGGGTTGATATCAGATAAAGTGAGTAATCAATAATGTGAGACTCACTTGGGTTGATATCAGATAAAGTGAGTAATCAATAATGTGAGTCACTTGGGTTGATATCCGATAAAGTGAGTAATCAATAATGTGAGTCACTTGGGTTGATATCAGATAAAGTGAGTAATCAATAATGTGAGTCACTTGGGTTGATGTCAGATAAAGTGAGTAATCAATAATGTGAGTCACTTGGGTTGATATCAGATAAAGTGAGTAATCAATAATGTGAGTCACATGGGTTGATATCCGATAAAGTGAGTAATCAATAATGTGAGTCACTTGGGTTGATATCCGATAAAGTGAGTAATCAATAATGTGAGTCACTTGGGTTGATATCAGATAAAGTGAGTAATCAATAATGTGAGTCACTTGGGTTGATATCAGATAAAGTGAGTAATCAATAATGTGAGACTCACTTGGGTTGATATCAGATAAAGTGAGTAATCAATAATGTGAGTCACTTGGGTTGATATCCGATAAAGTGAGTAATCAATAATGTGAGTCACTTGGGTTGATATCAGATAAAGTGAGTAATCAATAATGCGAGTCACATGGGTTGATATCAGATAAAGTGAGTAATCAATAATGTGAGTCACTTGGGTTGATGTCAGATAAAGTGAGTAATCAATAATGTGAGTCACATGGGTTGATGTCAGATAAAGTGAGTAATCAATAATGTGAGTCACTTGTGTTGATATCAGATAAAGTGAGTAATCAATAATGTGAGTCACTTGGGTTGATATCAGATAAAGTGAGTAATCAATAATGTGAGTCACATGGGTTGATATCCGATAAAGTGAGTAATCAATAATGTGAGTCACTTGGGTTGATATCCGATAAAGTGAGTAATCAATAATGTGAGTCACTTGGGTTGATATCAGATAAAGTGAGTAATCAATAATGTGAGTCACTTGGGTTGATATCAGATAAAGTGAGTAATCAATAATGTGAGACTCACTTGGGTTGATATCAGATAAAGTGAGTAATCAATAATGTGAGTCACTTGGGTTGATATCCGATAAAGTGAGTAATCAATAATGTGAGTCACTTGGGTTGATATCAGATAAAGTGAGTAATCAATAATGTGAGTCACATGGGTTGATGTCAGATAAAGTGAGTAATCAATAATGTGAGTCACTTGTGTTGATATCAGATAAAGTGAGTAATCAATAATGTGAGTCACATGGGTTGATGTCAGATAAAGTGAGTAATCAATAATGTGAGTCACTTGGGTTGATATCAGATAAAGTGAGTAATCAATAATATGAGTCACATGGGTTGATATCAGATAAAGTGAGTAATCAATAATGTGAGTCACATGGGTTGATGTCAGATAAAGTGAGTAATCAATAATGTGAGTCACTTGGGTTGATGTCAGATAAAGTGAGTAATCAATAATGTGAGTCACATGGGTTGATGTCAGATAAAGTGAGTAATCAATAATGTGAGTCACATGGGTTGATATCAGATAAAGTGAGTAATCAATAATGTGAGTCACTTGGGTTGATATCAGATAAAGTGAGTAATCAATAATGTGTGAGTCACTTGGGTTGATATCAGATAAAGTGAGTAATCAATAATGTGAGTCACTTGGGTTGATATCAGATAAAGTGAGTAATCAATAATGTGAGTCACTTGGGTTGATATCAGATAAAGTGAGTAATCAATAATGTGAGTCACATGGGTTGATGTCAGATAAAGTGAGTAATCAATAATGTGAGTCACTTGGGTTGATGTCAGATAAAGTGAGTAATCAATAATGTGAGTCACATGGGTTGATGTCAGATAAAGTGAGTAATCAATAATGTGAGTCACATGGGTTGATATCAGATAAAGTGAGTAATCAATAATGTGAGTCACTTGGGTTGATATCAGATAAAGTGAGTAATCAATAATGTGTGAGTCACTTGGGTTGATATCAGATAAAGTGAGTAATCAATAATGTGAGTCACTTGGGTTGATGTCAGATAAAGTGAGTAATCAATAATGTGAGTCACTTGGGTTGATATCAGATAAAGTGAGTAATCAATAATGTGAGTCACATGGGTTGATATCCGATAAAGTGAGTAATCAATAATGTGAGTCACTTGGGTTGATGTCAGATAAAGTGAGTAATCAATAATGTGAGTCACATGGGTTGATGTCAGATAAAGTGAGTAATCAATAATGTGAGTCACATGGGTTGATATCAGATAAAGTGAGTAATCAATAATGTGAGTCACTTGGGTTGATATCAGATAAAGGAGTAATCAATAATGTGAGTCACATGGGTTGATATCAGATAAAGTGAGTAATCAATAATGTGAGTCACTTGGGTTGATGTCAGATAAAGTGAGTAATCAATAATGTGAGTCACATGGGTTGATGTCAGATAAAGTGAGTAATCAATAATGTGAGTCACATGGGTTGATATCAGATAAAGTGAGTAATCAATAATGTGAGTCACTTGGGTTGATGTCAGATAAAGTGAGTAATCAATAATGTGAGTCACATGGGTTGATGTCAGATAAAGTGAGTAATCAATAATGTGAGTCACATGGGTTGATATCAGATAAAGTGAGTAATCAATAATGTGAGTCACTTGGGTTGATATCAGATAAAGTGAGTAATCAATAATGTGAGTCACATGGGTTGATATCAGATAAAGTGATTAATCAATAATGTGAGACTCACTTGGGTTGATATCAGATAAAGTGAGTAATCAATAATGTGTGAGTCACTTGGGTTGATATCAGATAAAGTGAGTAATCAATAATGTGAGTCACTTGGGTTGATATCAGATAAAGTGAGTAATCAATAATGTGAGTAATCAATAATGTGAGTCACTTGGGTTGATATCAGATAAAGTGAGTAATCAATAATGTGAGTCACTTGGGTTGATATCAGATAAAGTGAGTAATCAATAATGTGAGTAATCAATAATGTGAGTCACTTGGGTTGATATCAGATAAAGTGAGTAATCAATAATGTGAGTCATTTGGGTTGATATCAGATAAAGTGAGTAATCAATAATGTGAGTCACTTGGGTTGATGTCAGATAAAGTGAGTAATCAATAATGTGAGTCACATGGGTTGATATCCGATAAAGTGAGTAATCAATAATGTGAGTCACTTGGGTTGATATCAGATAAAGTGAGTAATCAATAATGTGTGAGTCACTTGGGTTGATATCAGATAAAGTGAGTAATCAATAATGTGAGTCACTTGGGTTGATATCAGATAAAGTGAGTAATCAATAATGTGTGAGTCACTTGGGTTGATATCAGATAAAGTGAGTAATCAATAATGTGAGTCACTTGGGTTGATATCAGATAAAGTGAGTAATCAATAATATGAGTCACTTGGGTTGATATCCGATAAAGTGAGTAATCAATAATGTGTGAGTCACTTGGGTTGATATCAGATAAAGTGAGTAATCAATAATGTGTGAGTCACTTGGGTTGATATCAGATAAAGTGAGTAATCAATAATCTGAGTCACATTGGTTGATATCAGATAAAGTGAGTAATCAATAATGTGTGAGTCACTTGGGTTGATATCAGATAAAGTGAGTAATCAATAATGTGAGTCACATGGGTTGATATCAGATAAAGTGATTAATCAATAATGTGAGACTCACTTGGGTTGATATCAGATAAAGTGAGTAATCAATAATGTGTGAGTCACTTGGGTTGATATCAGATAAAGTGAGTAATCAATAATGTGAGTCACATGGGTTGATATCAGATAAAGTGAGTAATCAATAATGCGAGTCACATGGGTTGATATCAGATAAAGTGAGTAATCAATAATGTGAGTCACTTGGGTTGATATCAGATAAAGTGAGTAATCAATAATGTGAGTCACATGGGTTGATGTCAGATAAAGTGAGTAATCAATAATATGAGTCACTTGGGTTGATATCCGATAAAGTGAGTAATCAATAATGTGTGAGTCACTTGGGTTGATATCAGATAAAGTGAGTAATCAATAATGTGAGTCACTTGGGTTGATGTCAGATAAAGTGAGTAATCAATAATGTGAGTCACTTGGGTTGATGTCAGATAAAGGGAGTAATCAATAATTTGAGTCACTTAGGGTTGATATCCGATAAAGTGAGTAATCAATAATGTGTGAGTCACTTGGGTTGATATCAGATAAAGTGAGTAATCAATAATGTGTGAGTCACTTGGGTTGATATCAGATAAAGTGAGTAATCAATAATATGAGTCACTTGGGTTGATATCCGATAAAGTGAGTAATCAATAATGTGTGAGTCACTTGGGTTGATATCAGATAAAGTGAGTAATCAATAATGTGTGAGTCACTTGGGTTGATATCAGATAAAGTGAGTAATCAATAATGTGAGTCACATGGGTTGATATCCGATAAAGTGAGTAATCAATAATGTGAGTCACATGGGTTGATATCCGATAAAGTGAGTAATCAATAATGTGAGAGTCACATGGGTTGATATCAGATAAAGTGAGTAATCAATAATGTGTGAGTCACTTGGGTTGATATCCGATAAAGTGAGTAATCAATAATGTGTGAGTCACTTGGGTTGATATCAGATAAAGTGAGTAATCAATAATGTGTGAGTCACTTGGGTTGATATCAGATAAAGTGAGTAATCAATAATGTGAGTCACATGGGTTGATATCAGATAAAGTGAGTAATCAATAATGTGAGTCACTTGGGTTGATATCAGATAAAGTGAGTAATCAATATTGTGAGTCACATGGGTTGATATCAGATAAAGTGAGTAATCAATAATGTGTGAGTCACTTGGGTTGATATCCGATAAAGTGAGTAATCAATAATGTGTGAGTCACTTGGGTTGATATCAGATAAAGTGAGTAATCAATAATGTGTGAGTCACTTGGGTTGATATCAGATAAAGTGAGTAATCAATAATGTGAGTCACATGGGTTGATGTCAGATAAAGGGAGTAATCAATAATGTGAGTCACATGGGTTGATATCAGATAAAGTGAGTAATCAATAATGTGAGTCACATGGGTTGATATCCGATAAAGTGAGTAATCGATAATGTGAGTCACTTGGGTTGATATCAGATAATGTGAGTAATCAATAATGTGTGAGTCACTTGGGTTGATATCAGATAAAGTGAGTAATCAATAATGTGAGTCACTTGGGTTGATATCAGATAAAGTGATTAATCAATAATGTGTGAGTCACTTGGGTTGATATCAGATAAAGTGAGTAATCAATAATATGAGTCACTTGGGTTGATATCCGATAAAGTGAGTGAGTAATCAATAATGTGTGAGTCACTTGGGTTGATATCAGATAAAGTGAGTAATCAATAATGTGTGAGTCACTTGGGTTGATATCAGATAAAGTGAGTAATCAATAATGTGAGTTACTTGGGTTGATATCAGATAAAGTGAGTAATCAATAAGGTGAGTCACTTGGGTTGATATCAGATAAAGTGAGTAATCAATAATGTGAGTCACATGGGTTGATATCAGATAAAGTGAGTAATCAATAATGTGTGAGTCACTTGGGTTGATATCAGATAAAGTGAGTAATCAATAATGTGAGTCACATGGGTTGATATCAGATAAAGTGAGTAATCAATAATGTGAGTCACTTGGGTTGATATCAGATAAAGTGAGTAATCAATAATGTGAGTCACATGGGTTGATGTCAGATAAAGTGAGTAATCAATAATGTGTGAGTCACTTGGGTTGATATCAGATAAAGTGAATAATCAATAATGTGAGTCACTTGGGTTGATATCAGATAAAGTGAGTAATCAATAATGTGTGAGTCACTTTGGTTGATATCCGATAAAGTGAGTAATCAATAATGTGTGAGTTACTTGGGTTGATATCAGATAAAGTGAGTAATCAATAATGTGTGAGTCACTTGGGTTGATATCAGATAAAGTGAGTAATCAATAATGTGTGAGTCACTTGGGTTGATATCAGATAAAGTGAGTAATCAATAATGTGTGAGTCACTTGGGTTGATATCAGATAAAGTGAGTAATCAATAATGTGTGAGTCACTTGGGTTGATATCAGATAAAGTGAGTAATCAATAATGTGTGAGTCACTTGGGTTGATATCGGATAAAGTGAGTAATCAATAATGTGTGAGTCACTTGGGTTGATATCAGATAAAGTGAGTAATCAATAATGTGAGTCACTTGGGTTGATATCCGATAAAGTGAGTAATCAGTAATGTGATTCACATGGGTTGATATCAGATAAAGTGAGTAATCAATAATGTGAGTCACTTGGGTTGATATCCGATAAAGTGAGTAATCAATAATGTGAGTCACATGGGTTGATATCAGATAAAGTGAGTAATCAATAATGTGAGTCACTTGGGTTGATATCCGATAAAGTGAGTAATCAGTAATGTGATTCACATGGGTTGATATCAGATAAAGTGAGTAATCAATAATGTGAGTCACTTGGGTTGATATCAGATAAAGTGAGTAATCAATAATGTGAGTCACTTGGGTTGATGTCAGATAAAGTGAGTAATCAATAATATGAGTCACTTGGGTTGATATCAGATAAAGTGAGTAATCAATAATGTGAGTCACATGGGTTGATATCCGATAAAGTGAGTAATCAGTAATGTGAGTCACATGGGTTGATATCAGATAAAGTGAGTAATCAATAATGTGAGTCACTTGGGTTGATATCAGATAAAGTGAGTAATCAATAATGTGAGTCACTTGGGTTGATGTCAGATAAAGTGAGTAATCAATAATGTGAGTCACATGGGTTGATATCAGATAAAGTGAGTAATCACTAATGTGAGTCACTTGGGTTGATATCCGATAAAGTGAGTAATCAGTAATGTGAGTCACATGGGTTGATATCAGATAAAGTGAGTAATCAATAATGTGAGTCACATGGGTTGATATCAGATAAAGTGAGTAATCAATAATGTGAGTCACTTGGGTTGATATCCGATAAAGTGAGTAATCAGTAATGTGAGTCACATGGGTTGATATCAGATAAAGTGAGTAATCAATAATGTGAGTGACATGGGTTGATATCCGATAAAGTGAGTAATCAGTAATGTGAGTCACATGGGTTGATATCAGATAAAGTGAGTAATCAATAATGTGAGTCACTTGGGTTGATATCAGATAAAGTGAGAAACCAATAATGTGAGAGTCACATGGGTTGATTTTTATTTATTTTTATTTTTAAGATTTTTATTTTATGTACTTAGTCTACAGAATTTGATTCCGAGAATGAATTTTAAGCTTTAAACGTTAAATTGACATTTTATCTTACTTTTTAAATCACACAGATCTACAACAAACAATTAACCACTGAACTGTATGATAAACGAATATAGTAAGAATTACTAGGGTATACCAACGCAATGCATGGTATTACTACAGCACTACAGGGTGGGACGTGGTATTCATAGATCGCATGAAATTGGTGTAACCTATCTAATCTACTGTATATCAGTATCGTTGAGCTCAAACCTTTAATTGGCCTGTAATAATGTCTATAATTATTACAGGATCGGGTAGTCCTATGCTCGTAATGCAGGGTAAATAATCGAGAATTCCGGATATTCATATCCGGAATTGGACTATTCAAATTACTTTTGTTGCTCCCCTAGCTACCCCCACTAAATCGATTAATGCGGTTCAGATGAACCTAAGAACAGCTCATTCATTTCAATAAGCGTACCAGAACTTGGTCATCACCAAAATCTATTAAGAAATCGACTTCCGGTAAACTTGAGGCAAGTCAACAATGTTGACTCGACATGTTGACTCAACATGCTTGCTTAACTCCATGACCCTCACATTGACATTATTAGCTTAACTCCATCACCCTCACATTGACATTATTAGCTTAACTCCATGACCCTCACATTGACATTATTAGCTTAACTCCATGACCCTCACATTGACATTATTAGCTTAACTCCATCACCCTCACATTGACATTATTAGCTTAACTCCATGGCCATCACATTGACATTATTAGCTTAACTCCATGACCCTCACATTGACATTATTAGCTTAACTCCATCACCCTCACATTGACATTATTAGCTTAACTCCATGGCCATCACATTGACATTATTAGCTTAACTCCATGACCCTCACATTGACATTATTAGCTTAACTCCATCACCCTCACATTGACATTATTAGCTTAACCCCATGACCCTCACATTGACATTATTAGCTTAACTCCATGACCCTCACATTGACATTATTAGCTTAACTCCATCACCCTCACATTGACATTATTAGCTTAACTCCATGGCCATCACATTGACATTATTAGCTTAACTCCATGACCCTCACATTGACATTATTAGCTTAACTCCATCACCCTCACATTGACATTATTAGCTTAACTCCATGGCCATCACATTGACATTATTAGCTTAACTCCATGACCCTCACATTGACATTATTAGCTTAACTCCATGACCCTCACATTGACATTATTAGCTTAACTCCATGGCCCTCACATTGACATTATTAGCTTAACCCCATGACCCTCACATTGACATTATTAGCTTAACTCCATGACCCTCACATTGACATTATTAGCTTAACTCCATGACCCTCACATTGACATTATTAGCTTAACCCCATGACCCTCACATTGACATTATTAGCTTAACTCCATGGCCATCACATTGACATTATTAGCTTAACTCCATGACCCTCACATTGACATTATTAGCTTAACTCCATGGCCCTCACATTGACATTATTAGCTTAACTCCATGGCCCTCACATTGACATTATTAGCTTAACTCCATGACCCTCACATTGACATTATTAGCTTAACTCCATCACCCTCACATTGACATTATTAGCTTAACTCCATGACCCTCACATTGACATTATTAGCTTATCTCCATGACCCTCACATTGACATTATTAGCTTAACTCCATCACCCTCACATTGACATTATTAGCTTAACTCCATGACCCTCACATTGACATTATTAGCTTAACTCCATCACCCTCACATTGACATTATTAGCTTAACTCCATGGCCATCACATTGACATTATTAGCTTAACTCCATGACCCTCACATTGACATTATTAGCTTAACTCCATGGCCCTCACATTGACATTATTAGCTTAACTCCATGACCCTCACATTGACATAATTAGCTTAACTCCATGGCCCTCACATTGACATTATTAGCTTAACTCCATGACCCTCACATTGACATTATTAGCTTAACTCCATGGCCCTCACATTGACATTATTAGCTTAACTCCATGACCCTCACATTGATTGACATTATTAGCTTAACTCCATGACCCTCACATTGACATTATTAGCTTATCTCCATGACCCTCACATTGACATTATTAGCTTAACTCCATGACCCTCACATTGACATTATTAGCTTAACTCCATGACCCTCACATTGACATTATTAGCTTAACTCCATGACCCTCACATTGACATTATTAGCTTATCTCCATGACCCTCACATTGACATTATTAGCTTAACTCCATCACCCTCACATTGACATTATTAGCTTAACTCCATCACCCTCACATTGACATTATTAGCTTAACTCCATGGCCATCACATTGGCATTATTAGCTTAACTCCATGACCCTCACATTGACATTATTAGCTTAACTCCATGACCCTCACATTGACATTATTAGCTTAACTCCATCACCCTCACATTGACATTATTAGCTTAACTCCATGACCCTCACATTGACATTATTAGCTTATCTCCATGACCCTCACATTGACATTATTAGCTTAACTCCATCACCCTCACATTGACATTATTAGCTTAACTCCATGACCCTCACATTGACATTATTAGCTTAACTCCATCACCCTCACATTGACATTATTAGCTTAACTCCATGGCCATCACATTGACATTATTAGCTTAACTCCATGACCCTCACATTGACATTATTAGCTTAACTCCATGGCCCTCACATTGACATTATTAGCTTAACTCCATGACCCTCACATTGACATTATTAGCTTAACTCCATGGCCCTCACATTGACATTATTAGCTTAACTCCATGACCCTCACATTGACATTATTAGCTTAACTCCATGGCCCTCACATTGACATTATTAGCTTAACTCCATGACCCTCACATTGATTGACATTATTAGCTTAACTCCATGACCCTCACATTGACATTATTAGCTTATCTCCATGACCCTCACATTGACATTATTAGCTTAACTCCATGACCCTCACATTGACATTATTAGCTTAACTCCATGGCCCTCACATTGACATTATTAGCTTAACTCCATGACCCTCACATTGACATTATTAGCTTATCTCCATGACCCTCACATTGACATTATTAGCTTAACTCCATCACCCTCACATTGACATTATTAGCTTAACTCCATCACCCTCACATTGACATTATTAGCTTAACTCCATGGCCATCACATTGGCATTATTAGCTTAACTCCATGACCCTCACATTGACATTATTAGCTTAACTCCATCACCCTCACATTGACATTATTAGCTTAACTCCATGACCCTCTCATTGACATTATTAGCTTAACTCCATGGCCCTCACATTGACATTATTAGCTTAACTCCATGGCCCTCACATTGACATTATTAGCTTAACTCCATGGCCATCACATTGACATTATTAGCTTAACTCCATGACCCTCACATTGACATTATTAGCTTAACTCCATGGCCCTCACATTGACATTATTAGCTTAACTCCATGACCCTCACATTGACATTATTAGCTTAACTCCATGGCCCTCACATTGACATTATTAGCTTAACTCCATGGCCCTCACATTGACATTATTAGCTTAACTCCATGACCCTCACATTGATTGACATTATTAGCTTAACTCCATGACCCTCACATTGACATTATTAGCTTAACTCCATGACCCTCACATTGACATTATTAGCTTAACTCCATGGCCCTCACATTGACATTATTAGCTTAACTCCATCACCCTCACATTGACATTATTAGCTTATCTCCATGACCCTCACATTGACATTATTAGCTTAACTCAGTGACCCTCACATTGACAATATTAGCTTAACTCCATGACCCTCACATTGACATTATTAGCTTAACTCCATGACCCTCACATTGACATTATTAGCTTAACTCCATGACCCTCACATTGACATTATTAGCTTAACTCCATGACCCTCACATTGACATTATTAGCTTAACTCCATGACCCTCACATTGACATTATTAGCTTAACTCCATGGCCCTCACATTGACATTATTAGCTTAACTCCATGGCCCTCACATTGACATTATTAGCTTAACTCCATGGCCATCACATTGACATATTTAGCTTAACTCCATGACCCTCACATTGACATTATTAGCTTAACTCCATGACCCTCACATTGACATTATTAGCTTAACTCCATGGCCCTCACATTGACATTATTAGCTTAACTCCATGGCCCCCACATTGACATTATTAGCTTAACTCCATGGCCCTCACATTGACATTATTAGCTTAACCTCATGGCCCTCACATTGACATTATTAGCTTAACTCCATGGCCCTCACATTGACATTATTAGCTTAACTCCATGGCCATCACATTGACATTATTAGCTTAACTCCATGGCCCTCACATTGACATTATTAGCTTAACTCCATGGCCCCCACATTGACATTATTAGCTTAACTCCATGGCCCTCACATTGACATTATTAGCTTAACTCCATGGCCCTCACATTGACATTATTAGCTTAACTCCATGGCCCTCACATTGACATTATTAGCTTAACTCCATGGCCATCACATTGACATTATTAGCTTAACTCCATGACCCTCACATTGACATTATTAGCTTAACTCCATGACCCTCACATTGACATTATTAGCTTAACTCCATCACCCTCACATTGACATTATTAGCTTAACTCCATGGCCCTCACATTGACATTATTAGCTTAACTCCATGGCCATCACATTGACATTATTAGCTTAACTCCATGGCCCTCACATTGACATTATTAGCTTAACTCCATGGCCCCCACATTGACATTATTAGCTTAACTCCATGGCCCTCACATTGACATTATTAGCTTAACTCCATGGACCTCACATTGACATTATTAGCTTAACTCCATGGCCCTCACATTGACATTATTAGCTTAACTCCATGGCCATCACATTGACATTATTAGCTTAACTCCATGACCCTCACATTGACATTATTAGCTTAACTCCATGGCCCTCACATTGACATTATTAGCTTAACTCCATGGCCCCCACATTGACATTATTAGCTTAACTCCATGGCCCTCACATTGACATTATTAGCTTAACTCCATGGCCCTCACATTGACATTATTAGCTTAACTCCATGGCCCTCACATTGACATTATTAGCTTAACTCCATGGCCATCACATTGACATTATTAGCTTAACTCCATGACCCTCACATTGACATTATTAGCTTAACTCCATGACCCTCACATTGACATTATTAGCTTAACTCCATCACCCTCACATTGACATTATTAGCTTAACTCCATGGCCATCACATTGACATTATTAGCTTAACTCCATGACCCTCACATTGACATTATTAGCTTAACTCCATGACCCTCACATTGACATTATTAGCTTAACTCCATCACCCTCACATTGACATTATTAGCTTAACTCCATGGCCCCCACATTGACATTATTAGCTTAACTCCATCACCCTCACATTGACATTATTAGCTTAACTCCATGGTCCTCACATTGACATTATTACAGTCAAAGTACACGTATTTAGAGAATAATTGCAAGAGACGCTGGAAAAGCTAGACCGTTGTCACCATGAAATTCTGCATGAAAAACGCACTTAAAAAATATATATCAGTTTCTATATTTTGATTACTAGTAACGGCATACCATTATCAGCTGGACACTGATCAGAATGTGAATTAAAGGTAAAGGTATGGGTATATTATGACTGGCAGGAGACACCAAAAGAATAGCTGGTCTTGCTAAACCATTATTGTCAACATGAAATTACCGTCAAAAGTTATCTTAGATTGCATATCTTGGTTAAGTTAAGTTTTTAGTCTCCTCAGTCTTTTTATTGTTTTTGGCTACTTTTCTCAGACCCATTTATTAGACATTATTAATTGAAAACAAATCACATACAAAACAAATGCAAAGTTTTCCTAAACTTTATGTAAAACCATGAATTATTCGTTTCAGATGAAACCTGCCGACAGTGAAAACAGAAATGTTGAGGAGCGGAAACTGTTTGTGGGAATGATAACAAAGAAATTCGGTGAAAATGATGTCCGTGTGCTGTTCTCTCCTTATGGTAAAATAGAGGACTGTACGGTACTGCGAAACCCCGACGGTAGTAGCAAAGGTAAGGAATGCGAAACCCCGACGGTAGTAGCAAAGGTAAGAACTGCGAAACCCGGCGGTAGTAGCAAAGGTAAGGACTGCGAAACCCGGACGGTAGCAGCAAAGGGAAGCACTGCGAAACCCCGACGGTAGTAGCAAAGGTAAGGACTGAGAAACCCCGACGGTAGTTGCAAAGGTAAGGACTGCGAAACCCCGACGGTAGTAGCAAAGGTAAGAACTGCGAAACCCGGCGGTAGTAGCAAAGGTAAGGACTGCGAAACCCGGACGGTAGTAGCAAAGGGAAGGACTGCGAAACCCCGACGGTAGTAGCAAAGGGAAGGACTGCGAAACCCGGACGGTAGTAGCAAAGGTAAGGAATGCGAAACCCGTACGGTAGTAGCAAAGGTAAGGACTGCGAAACCCGGACGGTAGTAGCAAAGGGAAGGACTGCGAAACCCGTACGGTAGTAGCAAAGGGAAGGACTGCGAAACCCCGACGGTAGTAGCAAAGGGAAGGACTGCGAAACCCGGACGGTAGTAGCAAAGGTAAGGAATGCGAAACCCGTACGGTAGTAGCAAAGGTAAGGACTGCGAAACCCGGACGGTAGTAGCAAAGGTAAGGACTGCGAAACCTGGACGGTAGTAGCAAAGGTAAGGAATGCGAAACCCGGACGGTAGTAGCAAAGGTAAGGAATGCGAAACCCGTACGGTAGTAGCAAAGGTAAGGACTGCGAAACCCGGACGGTAGTAGCAAAGGGAAGGACTGCGAAACCCGGACGGTAGTAGCAAAGGTAAGGAATGCGAAACCCGTACGGTAGTAGCAAAGGTAAGGACTGCGAAACCCGGACGGTAGTAGCAAAGGTAAGGACTGCGAAACCTGGACGGTAGTAGCAAAGGTAAGGAATGCGAAACCCGGACGGTAGTAGCAAAGGTAAGGAATGCGAAACCCGTACGGTAGTAGCAAAGGGAAGGACTGCGAAACCCGGACGGTAGTAGCAAAGGTAAGGAATGCGAAACCCGTACGGTAGTAGCAAAGGTAAGGACTGCGAAACCCGGACGGTAGTAGCAAAGGTAAGGACTGCGAAACCCGGACGGTAGTAGCAAAGGTAAGGACTGCGAAACCTGGACGGTAGTAGCAAAGGTAAGGAATGCGAAACCCGTACGGTAGTAGCAAAGGTAAGGACTGCGAAACCCGGACGGTAGTAGCAAAGGTAAGGAATGCGAAACCCGTACGGTAGTAGCAAAGGGAAGGACTGCGAAACCCCGACGGTAGTAGCAAAGGGAAGGACTGCGAAACCCGGACGGTAGTAGCAAAGGTAAGGAATGCGAAACCCGTACGGTAGTAGCAAAGGTAAGGACTGCGAAACCCGGACGGTAGTAGCAAAGGTAAGGACTGCGAAACCTGGACGGTAGTAGCAAAGGTAAGGAATGCGAAACCCGGACGGTAGTAGCAAAGGTAAGGAATGCGAAACCCGGACGGTAGTAGCAAAGGTAAGGACTGCGAAACCCGGACGGTAGCAGCAAAGGGAAGCACTGCGAAACCCCGACGGTAGTAGCAAAGGTAAGGACTGCGAAACCCGGACGGTAGTAGCAAAGGTAAGTAAGGACTGCGAAACCCGGACAGTAGTAGCAAAGGTAAGGACTGCGAAACCCGGACGGTAGTAGCAAAGGTAAGTAAGGATTGCGAAACCCGGACGGTAGTAGCAAAGGGAAGGACTGAGAAACCCGGACGGTAGTAGCAAAGGTAAGGACTGAGAAACCCGGACAGTAGTAGCAAAGAGAAGGACTGCGAAACCCCGACGGTAGTGGCAAAGGTAAGGACTGCGAAACCCGGGCGGTAGTAGCAAAGGGAAGGACTGCAAAACCCGGGCGGTAGTAGCAAAGGGAAGGACTGCGAAACCCGGGCATTGGTAGCAAAGTTAAGGACTGCGAAACCCGGACAGTAGCAGCAAAGGTAAGGACTGCGAAACCCGGACGGTAGTAGCAAAGGGAAGGACTGCGAAACCCGGACGGTAGTAGCAAAGGTAAGGACTGCGAAACCCGGGCGGTAGTAGCAAAGGGAAGGACTGCAAAACCCCGACGGTAGTAGCAAAGGGAAGGACTGCGAAACCCGGACGGTAGTAGCAAAGGTAAGGACTGAGAAACCCGGGCGGTAGTAGCAAAGGGAAGGACTGCGAAACCCCGACGGTAGTAGCAAAGGTAAGGACTGCGAAACCCGGACGGTAGTAGCAAAGGGAAGGACTGCGAAACCCGGACGGTAGTAGCAAAGGTAAGGACTGCGAAACCCGGGCGGTAGTAGCAAAGGGAAGGACTGCAAAACCCCGACGGTAGTAGCAAAGGGAAGGACTGCGAAACCCGGACGGTAGTAGCAAAGGTAAGGACTGAGAAACCCGGGCGGTAGTAGCAAAGGGAAGGACTGCGAAACCCCGACGGTAGTAGCAAAGGGAAGGACTGCGAAACCCGGACGGTAGTAGCAAAGGTAAGGACTGCGAAACCCGGGCGGTAGTAGCAAAGGGAAGGACTGCGAAACCCCGACGGTAGTAGCAAAGGGAAGGACTGCGAAACCCGGACGGTAGTAGCAAAGGTAAGGACTGAGAAACCCGGGCGGTAGTAGCAAAGGGAAGGACTGCGAAACCCCGACGGTAGTAGCAAAGGTAAGGACTGCGAAACCCGGACGGTAGTAGCAAAGGGAAGGACTGCGAAACCCGGACGGTAGTAGCAAAGGTAAGGACTGCGAAACCCGGGCGGTAGTAGCAAAGGGAAGGACTGCAAAACCCCGACGGTAGTAGCAAAGGGAAGGACTGCGAAACCCGGACGGTAGTAGCAAAGGTAAGGACTGAGAAACCCGGGCGGTAGTAGCAAAGGGAAGGACTGCGAAACCCCGACGGTAGTAGCAAAGGGAAGGAATGCGAAACCCGGGCATTGGTAGCAAAGTTAAGGACTGCTAAACCCGGACAGTAGCAGCAAAGGTAAGGACTGCGAAACCCGGACGGTAGTAGCAAAGGGAAGGACTGCGAAACCCCGACGGTAGTAGCAAAGGTAAGGACTGCGAAACCCGGGCGGTAGTAGCAAAGGGAAGGACTGCGAAACCCGGGCGGTAGTAGCAAAGGGAAGGACTACGAAACCCGGGCATTGGTATCAAAGTTAAGGACTGCGAAGCCCGGACAGTAGCAGCAAAGGTAAGGACTGCGAAACCCGGACGGTAGTAGCAAAGGTAAGGACTGCGAAACCCGGACGGTAGCAGCAAAGGTAAGGACTGCGAAACCCGGACGGTAGTAGCAAAGGGAAGGACTGCGAAACCTGGACGGTAGTAGCAAAGGTAAGGACTGCGAAACCCGGACGGTAGTAGCAAAGGGAAGGACTGCGAAACCCCGACGGTAGTAGCAAAGGTAAGGACTGCGAAACCCCGTCGGTAGTAGCAAAGGTAAGGACTGAGAAACCCGGGCATTGGTAGCAAAGTTAAGGACTGCGAAACCCGGACGGTAGTAGCAGAGGTAAAGACTGAGAAACCCGGGCGGTAGTAGCAAAGGGAAGGACTGCGAAACCTGGACGGTAGTAGCAAAGGTAAGGACTGCGAAACCCGGACGGTAGTAGCAAAGGGAAGGACTGCGAAACCTGGACGGTAGTAGCAAAGGTAAGGACTGCGAAACCCGGACGGTAGTAGCAAAGGGAAGGACTGCGAAACCCCGACGGTAGTAGCAAAGGTAAGGACTGCGAAACCCCGTCGGTAGTAGCAAAGGTAAGGACTGAGAAACCCGGGCATTGTTAGCAAAGTTTAGGACTGCGAAACCCGGACAGTAGTAGCAAAGGTAAGGACTGCGAAACCCGGACAGTAGCAGCAAAGGTAAGGACTGCGAAACCCGGACGGTAGCAGCAAAGGTAAGGACTGCGAAACCCGGGCATTGGTAGCAAAGTTAAGGACTGCGAAACCCGGACGGTAGTAGCAGAGGTAAAGACTGAGAAACCCGGGCGGTAGTAGCAAAGGTAAGGACTGCGAAACCCCGACGGTAGTAGCAAAGGGAAGGACTGCGAAACCTGGACGGTAGTAGCAAAGGTAAGGAATGCGAAACACGGGCATTGGTAGCAAAGTTAAGGACTGCGAAACCCGGACAGTAGCAGCAAAGGTAAGGACTGCGAACCCCGGACGGAAGTAGCAAAGGGAAGGACTGCGAAACCCCGACGGTAGTAGCAAAGGGAAGGACTGCGAAACCTGGACGGTAGTAGCAAAGGTAAGGAATGCGAAACACGGGCATTGGTAGCAAAGTTAAGGACTGCGAAACCCGGACAGTAGCAGCAAAGGTAAGGACTGAGAAACCCGGACAGTAGTAGCAAAGGGAAGGACTGAGAAACCCGGACAGTAGCAGCAAAGGTAAGGACTGCGAAACCCGGACGGTAGTAGCAAAGGTAAGGACTGAGAAACCCGGGCGGTAGTAGCAAAGGGAAGGACTGCGAAACCCCGACGGTAGTAGCAAAGGGAAGGAATGCGAAACCCGGGCATTGGTAGCAAAGTTAAGGACTGCTAAACCCGGACAGTAGCAGCAAAGGTAAGGACTGCGAAACCCGGACGGTAGTAGCAAAGGGAAGGACTGCGAAACCCCGACGGTAGTAGCAAAGGTAAGGACTGCGAAACCCGGGCGGTAGTAGCAAAGGGAAGGACTGCGAAACCCGGGCGGTAGTAGCAAAGGGAAGGACTACGAAACCCGGGCATTGGTATCAAAGTTAAGGACTGCGAAGCCCGGACAGTAGCAGCAAAGGTAAGGACTGCGAAACCCGGACGGTAGTAGCAAAGGTAAGGACTGCGAAACCCGGACGGTAGCAGCAAAGGTAAGGACTGCGAAACCCGGACGGTAGTAGCAAAGGGAAGGACTGCGAAACCTGGACGGTAGTAGCAAAGGTAAGGACTGCGAAACCCGGACGGTAGTAGCAAAGGGAAGGACTGCGAAACCCCGACGGTAGTAGCAAAGGTAAGGACTGCGAAACCCCGTCGGTAGTAGCAAAGGTAAGGACTGAGAAACCCGGGCATTGGTAGCAAAGTTAAGGACTGCGAAACCCGGACGGTAGTAGCAGAGGTAAAGACTGAGAAACCCGGGCGGTAGTAGCAAAGGGAAGGACTGCGAAACCTGGACGGTAGTAGCAAAGGTAAGGACTGCGAAACCCGGACGGTAGTAGCAAAGGGAAGGACTGCGAAACCTGGACGGTAGTAGCAAAGGTAAGGACTGCGAAACCCGGACGGTAGTAGCAAAGGGAAGGACTGCGAAACCCCGACGGTAGTAGCAAAGGTAAGGACTGCGAAACCCCGTCGGTAGTAGCAAAGGTAAGGACTGAGAAACCCGGGCATTGTTAGCAAAGTTTAGGACTGCGAAACCCGGACAGTAGTAGCAAAGGTAAGGACTGCGAAACCCGGACAGTAGCAGCAAAGGTAAGGACTGCGAAACCCGGACGGTAGCAGCAAAGGTAAGGACTGCGAAACCCGGGCATTGGTAGCAAAGTTAAGGACTGCGAAACCCGGACGGTAGTAGCAGAGGTAAAGACTGAGAAACCCGGGCGGTAGTAGCAAAGGTAAGGACTGCGAAACCCCGACGGTAGTAGCAAAGGGAAGGACTGCGAAACCTGGACGGTAGTAGCAAAGGTAAGGAATGCGAAACACGGGCATTGGTAGCAAAGTTAAGGACTGCGAAACCCGGACAGTAGCAGCAAAGGTAAGGACTGCGAACCCCGGACGGAAGTAGCAAAGGGAAGGACTGCGAAACCCCGACGGTAGTAGCAAAGGGAAGGACTGCGAAACCTGGACGGTAGTAGCAAAGGTAAGGAATGCGAAACACGGGCATTGGTAGCAAAGTTAAGGACTGCGAAACCCGGACAGTAGCAGCAAAGGTAAGGACTGAGAAACCCGGACAGTAGTAGCAAAGGGAAGGACTGAGAAACCCGGACAGTAGCAGCAAAGGTAAGGACTGCGAAACCCGGACGGTAGTAGCAAAGGGAAGGACTGCGAAACCTGGACGGTAGTAGCAAAGGGAAGGACTGCGAAACCTGGACGGTAGTAGCAAAGGGAAGGACTGCGAAACCCGGACGGTAGTAGCAAAGGGAAGGACTGCGAAACCCGGACGGTAGTGCAAAGGTAAGGACTGCGAAACCCGGACGGTAGTAGCAAAGGGAAGGACTGCGAAACCTGGACGGTAGTAGCAAAGGTAAGGACGGAGAAACCCGGACAGTAGCAGCAAAGGTAAGGACTGCGAAACCCGGACGGTAGTGCAAAGGTAAGGACTGCGAAACCCGGACGGTAGTAGCAAAGGGAAGGACTGCGAAACCTGGACGGTAGTAGCAAAGGGAAGGACTGCGAAACCTGGACGGTAGTAGCAAAGGGAAGGACTGCGAAACCTGGACGGTAGTAGCAAAGGGAAGGACTGCGAAACCTGGACGGTAGTAGCAAAGGTAAGGACGGAGAAACCCGGATAGTAGCAGCAAAGGTAAGGACTGCGAAACCCGGACGGTAGTGCAAAGGTAAGGACTGCGAAACCCGGACGGTAGTAGCAAAGGGAAGGACTGCGAAACCTGGACGGTAGTAGCAAAGGGAAGGACTGCGAAACCTGGACGGTAGTAGCAAAGGTAAGGACGGAGAAACCCGGACAGTAGCAGCAAAGGTAAGGACTGCGAAACCCGGACGGTAGTGCAAAGGTAAGGACTGCGAAACCCGGACGGTAGTAGCAAAGGGAAGGACTGCGAAACCTGGACGGTAGTAGCAAAGGGAAGGACTGCGAAACCTGGACGGTAGTAGCAAAGGGAAGGACTGAGAAACCCGGACAGTAGCAGCAAAGGTAAGGACTGCGAAACCTGGACGGTAGTAGCAAAGGTAAGGAATGCGAAACCCGGGCATTGGTAGCAAAGTTAAGGACTGCGAAACCCGGACAGTAGCAGCAAAGGTAAGGACTGCGAAACCCGGACAGTAGCAGCAAAGGTAAGGACTGCGAAACCCGGACGGTAGTGCAAAGGTAAGGACTGCGAAACCCGGACGGAAGTAGCAAAGGGAAGGACTGAGAGACCCGGACAGTAGCAGCAAAGGTAATTGTACGAATAGACTACAAAGTATCATCAAAACCGCATTATTGTTACCGGTACTTTACGATAATCCTATGTTTATGCGGCTGAGTTTGATACTAGTCATTCAGTTGTGTATCAAGTTTGAGATTTATTTAAATGGGAAAGAAATCTAAATGATTCCGTTCGTGGCGTATCCATAGTTATAACTTCAGGGATAGAGACTGGAGAAAGGGTCTAAGGCACATAGTAAGCCATTTTAAGGAATGTTTAATTGTTTTCTAGGATGTGCCTTCATTACATACCAAACACGAGCGATGGGAGTAAATGCTATTAAAATCCTCCACCACTCACAGACGATGGAGGGTTGTTCTGCTCCCATAGTCGTCAAGTTCGCCGACACGCCGCGCGAAAAGGAACAGAAAAAGGTGCAGCAACAGATGTCCAGTCTGGGTCCCGCCGGTTACCTAATGATGATGCAGGCCGCATCGTTGCAAGGCAATCAGGGATCTCCGCAGCAACAACAGCAGCAACACCAACCGCAGCAAAACAACCAGACTATGAATAATTTGCAGCAATTGGCATGTGAGTGAGGAATTAGACCATAGTTTAGTTAGGGTGGTTAGTTAGTGTAGTTTAGGTGGTAGCGGGGGATGCCCCCTCAGTCAACATTTCTAATTTTTGTTTTTTCTATTTTCTACAGAGCTGAGTTTAGGGGCCGTGCACAAATGATGTCACGGTCGAAGGGGGGGGGGGGGGGGGGTGCATGTTTGTAATTTTGTGACAATTTGTGACATGGGGGGGGGGGGGGTAGCTATACTTGTGACGTCACAATAGCACTTTGGTGAACAAATAAAATACATAACACCAACATCAACAGCCAAAGTGAAATCTATTCAAGTAATCGCGAATCGAGGTGATGAAGTGTTAATTCTAAGTGGCGATAAAGATGAAGAACACCACATTGACTGGGTAGATAAGGACGAGGTAGAGTTAGACTCTGGATGTGGTACAATAGTCGATCGTATACTGGTGCACTTCCGGTGATCGATGTTGAAACTCGCAGATGTTCCCCCATTCCCATGGGAGTGAATATGTGGGGTGTCTTCCTTGTTTAGTCATTCTGTTGTGTAGGCCTACAGCTGAATTAATGAAGTATTAACATTTAGTTTTAATAACGTCATAACAATTTCAAATTTAACAGTTTTTATTAACTATACTGGGTATTTTTGTGCCGTGACGTTCAAGGGGGGAGGGGGGGGGGGGGTACAAAATTCGCGACAGAGTGAGACCGAGGGGAGAGGGGGGGGGGGGGGGGGGGTCAAAAATCGACTTTTAACAAAAAGCGTGACATCATTTTGTGCACGGCCCCTTAATGAAAATTTCAATTCTGAAAACCGCTTAGCGTGATTTCTTTCAATCTAAAGTTGTCGCTGTTTTTCCGAATGATCCCAGCGACCCGAAAACCCCCGTAAACACGATTTTAGCTCGGTGACAGTGTGTTTTCTTCATGCCATGCGGGAATTTAAAATTTCAAGGCAATTATCTCGCAATGACATTTTTTATTTTCAAATTTCTAACTCCTCCAGCATTTCTCAACCAATTTATTAATTTTTGGCTTATTCGAAAAGGGTTTCGTCAGTTCTTTAATAGTTATCTATCTAGTGTAATTTTGATAAATATTGCCATTTTCTGTATTTAATTACCCGATTTTATTTAAAATTATAAATAATATTTAAATAATGTTATATTTAATTAATTAACATTAAAATGGCTAATGAAATATTACATAAGATAACTTTTGTGGATTCGATTTTAATGCGATTGTGGATTTTAACTTAATATTAAGACAAACAAACAGAATAAAAATGGTGTTTTATAGAATTGGTAGTTTTTATAGGTAGGTTTTATAGAATTGTTTTATAGAATTATACTTAATTCCATGGCAACGGGAATGTAAACAAATTCAAATGTTTCCTTGACAACAACAAGATAAAAATTCCAGAAAGACATTTTATTACATTTCTATGAATCCATAGTCATCGTATCCACCTCACCAAAATTGCATAAGATGGGTTTCTAAGGAAATATTATGAAAATAGTGCCCCTAAATAGGGAAACGATCGGCCCACGCTAAATTCAGGATTCCGCTCGCTGCATGACCTGTTATTTAGTACACCTTGAGTCAGACACGCTAAATTCAGGATTCCGCTCGCTGCATGACCTGTTATTTAGTACACCTTGAGTCAGACACACTAAATTCAGGATTCCGCTCGCTGCATGACCTGTTATTTAGTACACCTTGAGTCAGACACGCTAAATTCAGGATTCCGCTCGCTGCATGACCTGTTATTTAGTACACCTTGAGTCAGACACGCTAAATTCAGGATTCCGCTCGCTGCATGACCTGTTATTTAGTACACCTTGAGTCAGACACGCTAAATTCAGGATTCCGCTCGCTGCATGACCTGTTATTTAGTACACCTTGAGTCAGACACCTAAATTCAGGATTCCGCTCGCTGCATGACCTGTTATTTAGTACACCTTGAGTCAGACACGCTAAATTCAGGATTCCGCTCGCTGCATGACCTGTTATTTAGTACACCTTGAGTCAGACACACTAAATTCAGGATTCCGCTCGCTGCATGACCTGTTATTTAGTACACCTTGAGTCAGACACGCTAAATTCAGGATTCCGCTCGCTGCATGACCTGTTATTTAGTACACCTTGAGTCAGACACGCTAAATTCAGGATTCCGCTCGCTGCATGACCTGTTATTTAGTACACCTTGAGTCAGACACACTAAATTCAGGATTCCGCTCGCTGCATGACCTGTTATTTAGTACACCTTGAGTCAGACACGCTAAATTCAGGATTCCGCTCGCTGCATGACCTGTTATTTAGTACACCTTGAGTCAGACACGCTAAATTCAGGATTCCGCTCGCTGCATGACCTGTTATTTAGTACACCTTGCGTGCTGCATGACCTGTTATTTAGTACACCTTGCGTGCTGCATGACCTGTTATTTAGTACACCTTGCGTGCTGCATGACCTGTTATTTAGTACACCTTGCGTGCAGCATGACGCGTTATTTAGTACACCTTGCGTGCTGCATGACCTGTTATTTAGTACACCTTGCGTGCTGCATTTTTTCTGTTTCATCTACAGGAAATTTTTAACAAGATTCCACATTTTAAAACCGTTTAGCAAGATCTGACTTACTTCTCTAGATATGGCTGTCTGTCCGATTGAATGTCGTTTTGTCCGTCATTAAAAAGCAAACTATATGTCAAAAAATTCCCTATATGGGTTTTCGTTGTCGGTGACTTCATTTCTGATGTCAGTATTCAAATTTGTTCTCGTGGTTTCTGTCTGTATGCCTGTCAGTCTGTCCGTCAAAATATAACCGACAGACTGACTGCCAAACAGACAATTTGGAAGTCATCAAATTTTAAAACTGACACTCGAAATAAATTATGCGATCAGGGAAACCCCTCTAGCTAAAGTTTTAACTACATTGTATGCCCTTTTCTTATATTTGACTGAATAGTCGGATAGTCAAAAAGATCGACAGACAGACATACAGACAAACAAGATTTCATTAAAACTGAAAACTGACCTCAGAAATGAAATCAGCGACCTGGAAAACCCCGTAGCAAAAATCTCAGCATGGTTTATCTTAGCTTTCTTTTAGCTAGGTATATATATTGACAGACCTTATTTCATAATAACGGACAGTTTTTACGCGGGAAGGTTCAAATTTTACCTGGATTTTTCACAAAATGAGTTTCTAGAATTCTTTCGGTACATGTTTCTCAGTTGTTGTTGGAGCTCTTTTCGTGGAACCTTTTCACCTAGGATCATTTGTTACCGTAGAATAACGTAGACCAATTAGTTTTTTTATATTATGTACGTGTACGCATAAGCACCGAATTGCGATTGTGATGTTCGTGATACTAATTATTGGGCTAAATTTTTTGAAAGCTAAATTTTTTGAAAATTAGGACCATTTTTCAAAAATTAAGCTAAATAAATATATGAAAAAAAATTGATATTCATAAAACCAAAAAAACCCCTACCCACTTTTAACAACCTGTTAAAATAATTTTAGAGTGCTTGCCAAAAAACACTTCGCGCAGCACGTGAACAAATTACATTTTGGCGTATTGATTTGATCGCATACTATTTCGTCATTTAGTAATAAATAGTCATGGAATAATGAGATAACCTTAAGAAACATTCAAAATTATATAAAAATTTCCACATAATTTTATAATAAGCCTATACACAGAACATTAAGCTTTGTGCAGCACGTGAAACCTTCGCGCAGCACGTGAGACATTTGCGCAGCAGGTGAAGGTTTCACGTAGAACTTAAATTCTTCATAAAGCACGTTAATTAATCGAGCACATCGGAAAGCTTTTTGATCAGAATGAGAAGCCTTCACGCGGCACATGAAAAGTTCATGCTGCACATGAAGACTTCGCGCAGCACGTGAATTATTCTCAGATCCTGCGGAATTAAAAAAAAATAGATTTATGGTTGTTTCCCAGAATAATTATTACTAGCTATTGTTATATGATGGTTCACATTTGTTATTACTAGTAGACAACTAGTCCATTAGACAACTGTTTAATATGTAATACAAAACTCACAAATATATATTAAATATATATTAATTAAAATTTGACGGACATGTTGGCAGACAGACAGACATACAAACAGACAGACAAACTGAGAGACAGACTGAGATACAGACATTGTGATTAGATAATTCCAAATATTAAAACAGACATCGACATTAAGAAAAATCCTAACAGTAAACATTTCAGATTGCTTATTTTATGCCCTTTTTAATATTTCGATGGACAGACAGACAGACATACAGACGGAAAACCAGCCATTACTCGAGAAGTAAAAGAGATCTCGCTAAGCCGTTTCCAGATTTGAAATCCGCATTAAATTCTACTCTAGATGAAATAAAAAAACAAAAAATGAAAATTTTGACCTGAGGGGGGGGTGTACCCCCCCCCCCCCCCCTTAAGCGAATACAACAATAATACCAATAATAATTAATATAAACTGCACTTTTTTAGGCACTGCTTTTTGTTAAATAAAAGTGTGATATTATGCTTAGGTTAAATATTAAATCGAAAATCATCACCAATGAAAAAAATTCGGTCGATTATTTTCGATCGATTTTCGATTACTTTTGGACAATTTGTGGTGCGTAGTATATCTCCGCATGACCTACTAAATATATCTTTTGTAGGTCATGATCTATGTCTTTACTTCCAATACTTTTGTTGCAGCTTTCAACCCCAACTTTGCGCCGATGTCTATGGGAAGTTCTACGAATAATCCACAAATGAACAACCTACAAGGTAGGTTTTTTTGTTTTTGTGATACTAAATAAATCAGACGAAAGGTGCCTCCTTGCCTTCGCCTATGACAAAATAACCAAGTTTTGTAAATTTCCTGGAAAGTGCACCTAGTGCATCTGCACGTATACTTGTTTGTATCACTGTTTGTGTATCACCGCTTGTTTGTAATGCCAGTGGCGTAGCCAGGTGGGAAGGGGCTCAGGAGTTGATCCGCCCATTTCATAAGAAAACCTAAATACATAGTTAACTTGAACAGAACTGAAACTCCACTGCCAAAGTATGTGAGTGAATGCCAACATATTTGCTCATTTTCATTTTTTCCATACGTGGCATTTTCAAATTTTTAAGTTTTGTAAATTTCATATCTACAGTGTTAACATATTTTCAAGTAGAATGTCTAAAACATTTTTTAAAGATCAGCCGTTCTCGAGATATTTTATTTTACATTTTTTATGCTCAATTGCATCCAATACTTGAAGTGTTTATGTTAAAATACATTATCCGTAGTCAACATATTATATAGTAATATCATTAAAAAATAATCACTGATTTAATGTGTCGATTTTATTATGTTTCTTAAAGTGCTCCACCTTAAAGTCCACACACACTTATAGTGAACAAAAAAAAAAAGAAGTGAAATTCCAAAAATAAAAATTTCGAAAATTTCATAATTTTCATGGTGTTTATCCCAGATGGGGGGGGGGGGGGGGGGGAACTGGACGCAATAAAAATTCATCCCTCTCCAGGGGAAATTCGACGCAAATAACATATGATTGCTCTCAAAAATACAACTGTAAGCTGTTCTATTGTGTTTAGTTTATTGTTTTGGTTAAAATATCGTGCCACTGTAACCTGCTCCTTTCCCTAAATTTAGAATTTAACATTGAGGTGGGATATTAATCCGCCAAGATGGGATTTGCGTCCAGTCCCCCCCCCCCCCCCCCCCGTTTATCCAGAGTGAGTCAAAAAATGGGGCAAAGGATAACTGTTTATTTGCAACGTTGAATAAAAGCGCCTGGCTTTTAGACTGGTACTTTTAGACTCATTTTTACCCCACGTAATATGAGACTGAGAAAAATGCTGGCATTCACTCGGTAGAGAGAAGCTCAACTATACAGAAAACCAATATTTAGCTATTGAACTCCGTGTTTTGTACTCCTCCGTGCTGACACTAAATTACTAAAATGTGTGCAGAAGGATCAAATTACCTCCAAACCTTTTCTATTTTAACCATGTTTCGATCCCTACCCAACTAATTATTGGTAACTGCGCTGTGACTGGTTTGAAAACAATTTAAATTGTTTGTCTGTATGTATTAGTAACATGGGGATATCCATCTCGAAAGTCGTTCTAAGAATCTAAGGTGGCTGGCTGACTGTGGCCGGGTATTTCTGATTTATATTGTTCTTCACCGGGCGCTAATTATTATTATCCAGTTAGTTGTATTGTTTGATTTTTGTTCGGAAATTTACTCTTTAACAACTAACAGTTTCGTTGTAAGTTTTAAGGGGAAATGCGATATGAGTTTGACAATTACGAGGAAGCAGAGCAGATGGTGGCGCGCATTGACCGCAAGTGAAATAAAGTATCCTCAATTATTTTTGGTTAGAAAACACCGTCACTGTAACCTGCTCTATCCCTTATTAATGTTTTAAATTAAACTAGAAAGCCATCAAGCTGGCTATAAGAAGACCGTCTATAAAACAACAAAACCGAAAAAACTAAATCTTAATTCCGTTTCTGTGTTAGCCCGAAGCGAAAAGATGAACAAATATTTAACCATATCCAATCCCGGCATCACTAATCACTATGAAGCAACTAATTTAATATAAGCATATAATATGCAATGCTTGTATCCTAATAATAATATTCTACAAAAACAAAGGGCGCTTTCTCTCAATAATGGTTTGATTAATAATATAATGGAGGTAGAGAGTGGGGGTGTCATGTCAATATAATCGTATAAATCAATATAATCAATATTTTTAAGCGGTGTTTAGTGGAATATTGGATTGAACGAAGACAGAGTTAAAGCTGCACCTGGCAGCAGGGGTACAGGGCATGACCCAGCAGATGACTGCAAATCCAATGGTGGGTCATGTGCGCCAGAGTAGATATGGGTGATGGGCCTCATATCTGACTCCACTGCGACACCCACCCTGTGGAATGGCAAACCAGGGTGTGGTTATTTGCCCCGAGAGCTGACACGGCAAAAAAGCACCCCCAAACCCCCACTATGGATTACATTAGTAATGCGGAGGTCCGGCCACTAGAGGCCAGTGGAATTACCAGACACAATCGGCCTCTCAGGCGTCAGTTATCTCCTGACCGGCTGCCTGTCTCACCCCCTACTGGAGAGAGAGCAGCCAACAATTCTTTGAGTCCCTTTCCTGATGACCTTTCTGGCCCAAACCCTGGGTCACCAGGGATGCCAGATTGTGAGGCGGAGAGGGATTCTGGAGTTGGAGGCTACTCTCATGTTCCACCCCGACCAACAAAGCCATTGGTGAATCTGAGGCAAGTCACTAGACTAGCCTCACTAAGCACCTGTAACAATCGGGTCCCCAATGCGACAAGGTGAGCTGACTGCCTTGGCAGATAAGCTTTCTCTTAGCGCAGTGGGTGTTCAAGAGCACCGAATGCAGACTGGACAGACTGATGAGGTTCTGATTAAGGACATGGAGGGCGGTTGTCGACTCGCCCTCGCGTCAGCAGATGATAGTGGCAATGGTGGTATTGGTCTATTGATGAATCCAACTGCACATGCAGCATTGGACAAAATAGACCAAATCTCTAACCGCATCATCCGTTGCCACTTCTCATGTTCTGGAAGACTGGCTAAGAAGTTTCCTAAGGTGGTTCTGATTGTATGCTACTCTCCAACTAGTGTTGCCCCTGTAGAGGAGGTGGAAAATTTCTACCACAATCTACAAGCAGCTACTGATGGAGTGGATCAGCATGCATTCTTAACATTCCTGGGAGACTTTAATGCAAGTCTGCATCAATCACCTACATCGCCCTGGGTCTATAGCAATAGTGTTAACCGAAATTCCGTCCATCTTCAGGATTTTATCTCTGGAAATGGATTGTTTTCGTCTGGAACCGAGTTCAAGAAGCGAACTGGAAAGCTATGGACTCATAGTGGACCCAGTGGTCTCAAGTCCCAGATAGACCATATTCTGTTTCGTAGGAAATACAGGAGCTCTATACAAGACTGTAATGCATTTACACTTCAACCCTTCTCCAGTGATCACCGCCTTATTGTGGCCAAGGTAAGACTTAGTCTGCGTGCTAGCAGAACAACGAAATCTGCCTTGCCGAGGCGTGACTGGTCCTCTCTGTTGCAACAGCCAAGTGTGAGATCCAGCTTCACATTACAGCTGAGCAACAGGTATGAGGTTCTTGCCTCTGAGGCGGCAGATCACTGTGAGGGCTATACTGCCTTCACAGAAGCAGTTAAGTTAGCAGCTGCAGAAACAGTTCCTGTATACCCTCGAAACAGGAAAAGGGCCCCCCGGACTGACAAAAAAATTCAGAAGTGCCGAAATGAACTATATAAGGCGCAGAAAGAGTCCCGACTCAACAGACTACAGCGGCCAAGAATGCAGTTAAGGCTACATCTAGGTCCCTGAACAGACAGTACTCTGTTAATCTACAGAGTTAATAAACCAACAGGTTGATGCCATCAATGATGCTGACGACAGCAGGCAATCATCCCAGGCATGGAAATCGATCAACTTGCTTACTGGTCGGAAAAGCCAACCAACCACCAAGGTTAAGGCTGAATCACCAGCCGATCGCCTCAATGGATGGAAGGTCCACTTTAAAAAGCTCCTCAATAATGACAGGGTATTGCCTGATAACTTTATAGAAGTAAAAGTGTCTGAGTCTGTACTCCCAGATATTCCCATTAGCGATATCTCCTTTGCAGAAGTGAAGGCTGCTGCAAAGAAAGACAGGCATCTGGCTGTTATCTTTGTTGACTTCTTCAAGGCCTTTGATTCAGTCTCTCGCTCACGTATATGTTCAGCATACTTTCATTATATGGGATTCTTGATGAAATTATTGCAGCAATCAGATCAGTATACGATGGTTCGACAACATCTGTGTCTACTGTTGACGGTGACACAGAACCATTTGAAGTGTTATGGGGCGTCCTCCAGGGAGACACACTTGCACCATTCTTGTTCATAATTGTGGTTGACTATGTTCTACGCATGTCCTTAGATCGTCATAATGATGATGGGGTGATGATAACTCTACCTACTGGCTCCAGAAGTCGAGGAAATCCTGCCAAGTACCTAACTGATCTAGACTTTGCTGATGACTTAGGAGTACTCTCAGAATCACTAGAGGGAGCCCAACGGCTCCTCAGCTCATTAGAACATGCTGCTTCTAGTGTTGGTCTTTTTATTAACTCCAGAAAGACCAAAATTTTGACAATTAACTTTGAAAGTCCTCAGCAAGTCTCTGATCGGATGAGCATAAGCTCAAAGGATGGTATGCTTGAGCATGTGGACTACTTCTGTTACCTGGGATCATGGATCCGGAAGTCAGGTGAGGACCTACGAATACGTAAGGGAAAGGCATGGGCAGCCTTGAATAGGCTTTCCAGGATTTGGAAGTCACCGAGAATTAATCGGAAACTTAAGGTCCGATTATTTAGAGCAGCAGTAGTTCCAGTACTCCTCTATGGGAGTCCATGCTGGGCTCTAACTGCTGAGGACACCAAATCTCTGGATGGCACATTCACAAGAATGCTACGCCGGGTTCATTGTGTCAAGTACAATGCACACATCTCCAACCAGACACTATATAACATTGGAGGTGTCTCATTGGTTCCGCCAAGCTTGACACTAGAACAAAATCGCGTCTGCTTTGCAGGACATTGCTTTCGCCGTGAGGACCAGCCAGTGCATAATCTTGTACTTTGGCAACCTCATGGATTGAATAAGCATGGTGGGCACTGGACAGCCCATGACTTTCTTGAGACGCATCTTAAAGGACACTGGCCTTGAAGATGCGGATGATCTAGCAAATGTCATGAGTGATAGAGAGTTGTGGCGGCGCAATTTTGTCGACAAGCCGGCACAGCATTCTTAAAAATTCAGCTGCAATGCAGCATGCCGATCCTAGTAGTAGCAGTGAGTAACCCTATAGATATTCAGTGTCCCACCTCCTAATTCTCATAGGATTCACTGGGAGGAGTTATTCAGCTGGCGGGCTAATACAATACACAAAGTTTGCTTTCTGTGTGGGATAGAGTGAGATAGTAATACACTTTTGACAAGTAATATACTTCTCTGCAGTTTGGGCTATCCATTCAATCAATAGTAGTAGCTTACTAGGCCCTCATCATTGAGTCTATGGCAATTTTCGTGTTTTGAGGCTATTTTTCGAAATAAAAAAAAGACACCTTCAGAATTTTTTTCGAAACTTTTTTTTACACATCCTGGGGTTGAGCTGCGTCGATTGATATAACTTTCATTGACGGGCGAGCTATAGTTTCGGAGGAGTTCACCCGATATACATACATACATACATACATACATACATACATACATACATACATACATACATACATACATACATACATACATACATACATACATACATACATACATACATACATACATACATACATACATACATAGTGAATACTTTTACAGTAAGAAGTCCTAACGGTCTTCTAATTAATTTTTCAAACCCACTAAACACATCTCGTGTTTGCTGTATATTGCGCCATTGCATCTGATGAAGATAATCAGGTATATTATGTTTTTTTTATTCGTTATTCCAATAGAAGGTGAAATAGGAACTGGGAAGGAATTCACTCCGTTCTTCTTGTTTGTAATTTCCAGCTTAATTTTAAGGAAAGTTGGTAGAGCGTGGGACTTGGAATCTCTAGGTACTGAGTTCAATGCCCCTTTCCGGTGAATTTTTTTGGTAGTAAGATTGGTAGTAGTAAGGCATTCAAGGGGGAGACAGTTCATGTGTTAGTAAACGCGGAACTTTACACGATTTTTTTTGGTAGTAAGATTGGTAGTAGTAAGGTATTCAAGGAGGAGACAGTTCATGTGTTAGTAGACGCGGAACTTTACACGATTTTTTTGGTATTAAGATTGGTAGTAGTAAGGTATTCAAGGAGGAGACAGTTCATGTGTTAGTAGACGCGGAACTTTTCACGAATTTTTTTGGTAGTAAGATTGGTAGTAGTAAGGTATTCAAATTCAAGGAGGAGACAGTTCATGTGTTAGTAAACGCGGAACTTTTCACGAATTTTTTTGGTAGTAAGATTGGTAGTAGTAAGGTATTCAAGGAGGAGACAGTTCATGTGTTAGTAGACGCGGAACTTTACACGATTTTTTTTGGTAGTAAGATTGGTAGTAGTAAGGTATTCAAGGAGGAGACAGTTCATGTGTTAGTAGACGCGGAACTTTACACGATTTTTTTTGGTAGTAAGATTGGTAGTAGTAAGGTATTCAAGGGGGAGACAGTTCATGTGTTAGTAGACGCGGAACTTTACACGATTTTTTTGGTATTAAGATTGGTAGTAGTAAGGTATTCAAGGGGGAGACAGTTCATGTGTTAGTAGACGCGGAACTTTACACGATTTTTTTGGTATTAAGATTGGTAGTAGTAAGGTATTCAAGGGGGAGACAGTTCATGTGTTAGTAGACGCGGAACTTTACACGATTTTTTTTGGAAGTAAGATTGGTAGTAGTAAGGTATTCAAGGAGGAGACAGTTCATGTGTTAGTAAACGCGGAACTTTTCACGAATTTCTTTGGTAGTAAGATTGGTAGTAGTAAGGTATTCAAGGAGGAGACAGTTCATGTGTTAGTAGACGCGGAACTTTACACGATTTTTTTTGGTAGTAAGATTGGTAGTAGTAAGGCATTCAAGGGGGAGACAGTTCATGTGTTAGTAGACGCGGAACTTTACACGATTTTTTTTTTATTTTTGAGAGTAATCAACTGTTATTTGCGTCCAATTTCTCGTGGAGAAGGATGAATTTTTATTGCGTCCAGTTCCCCCCCCCCCCCCCCCCCCCCTATCTGCCCTCTCCAGGGGAAATTGGACACAAATAACAGCTGATTACTCTCAAAAATAAAACTGTAACCTATTCTATTGTGCTTAGCTTATTGCTTTAAAATAACGTGACACTGTAACCTGCTCCTTTCCCTAAATTGAGAATTTAACATTGAGGCGGGATATTAATTCGCCAAGATGGAATTTGCGTCCAGTTTACCCCCACCCCCCTGTCTCTCTTTTTGATATTCATATTGTAGTAGTGACGAGAGATTTTGGACTGCATATTTCTTCCCGCATATCCTTAGTTGAACACGAAGTGGGGCCTTCGCGCAGCACGTGACTTAAATTTAATTTAAGTACTAATTCGAAAGTATTACTGTATTAGCAAATTTTAAGCAGATTTCGCCTAATCACTTTTTACCTCTTTCATTTCTATTCAGACATTTCTGACTCTAGCGGTATAGTGAGAACTGAAGATGGATTAGGGTCTCCAGCTCCACAAAGACACTGCCTATGGATGAATAGTACATACGTACATCGGCCAAGTTTCATCTTGAATAACGGATAACGAAATGAGAGACGGATCTCACTTTCAGAAATTTCGTCGTATAGCGGCAGACCGATTAAATCTCCCCCCCCCCCCCCCCCCCCCACAAAGGCGCAGCATGTGGTCCAGAATATATGGCAAGATTCAGCTTAAACTGATTAAAATCAATGAGACGGGAGAATCTATTCACTTTCAGGCATAAAGTAGTCCTATAGCGGGTGACTGTTGAACTGATTTTCAACAAAACAAATTTTCAACTTGGCAGCTTTAAATTCGACAAAGTTATAAGCATGTCAATATCATAACGACGACAACGATTTCACTTTCAGACATTTGGCCCTCTAGCGGCAGACTGGAGAACTGCAGATGGATTCGCCTCCTTTGAAAGTCACAGCTAATGGTCTAATACATATCTGCCAAGTTTCAGCTTAAACGGATTAAAAGCAAAGAAATGGGAGGGCATTTAATGTTTAGACATGTGGCCCTCTAGCGGGAGACCATTGCACTGATGGTGTCTGAAAGTCTCTCAAAAATCTCAACTTTTGCTCATATTGATACCTACAAATTTTCAACTTGGCAGCTTTAAATCCGACAAAGTTATTAGCATGTCAAAATCGTAACGACGACAACGATTTCACTTTCAGACCTTTGGCCCTCTAGCGGCAGACTGGAGAACTGCAGATGGATTCGCCTCCTTTGAAAGTCACAGCTAATGGTCTAATACATATCTGCCAAGTTTCAGCTTAAACGGATTAAAAGCAAAGAAATGGGAGGGCATTTAATGTTTAGACATGTGGCCCTCTAGCGGGAGACCATTGCACTGATGGTGTCTGAAAGTCTCTCAAAAATCTCAACTTTTGCTCATATTGATACCTACAAATTTTCAACTTGGCAGCTTTAAATCCGACAAAGTTATTAGCATGTCAAAATCGTAACGACGACGACGACGACGACGACGACGACGACGACGACGACGACGACGACGACGACAACGACGACGACGACGACGACGACGACGACGACGACGACGACGACGACGACGACGACGACGACGACGACGACGACGACGACGACGACGACGACGACGACGACAACTATTTGCATAAATTGACCCACCCCCTAACAGTGTCAATTCGCTAAGGCTCCGCCAACTTCGTGGCTCGCCCCACAAAGATCCAAATAGTGTTGCTGGTTGTTTAGGGTGCAGTCGTCCGTGTTATTGATTGCAATAGTGTGTTAGGTGCTCTGATCAATCGCTGTCATTTAGAATCGCTTATTGGTTTATTTCTCAAATTAATTGATTGATTCCAAATAACCCATATAAAATGTTCGACGAAATTAATGTTCCATTAATAAGTAATGTTCCATTAGTAAGTTTTCCTATGTGTTGATAGTGGTGATGGGGATACGCTTGATTGTCCAACCCAGAGATATATTATTATACCGTTTATTTCGAGGGATCTTGTACCCGGTGAAGGTGAGGTGTGTCGTTGTTTGGGGGATCAGGTGATGGGAGTATACTTATACTCCCATGTGAAGATTATCAAAAGTTACTTATTTTTTTTAAATATAAGAAAATAAGTATAAATAAGTATACTTATTTTAGTAATAAAGTGTGATAATTGCTTATCATAACTGGCCACCGTAGTAATAATTACTATATGATAGATAACTCGTCGATTACAAGCGACGTCAAGTTAATCTTGATAAACTGGCTATCGATAAACATGTGCAGTTTTCATTAATTCTTTAATTATGCATTAAGTAGACTACTTCTCTTGCTAGAAAGCATCCCAGATTTACCTTGCGGTCAATCTCACAGGAGAACCTGTTGTATGTGCCAGTACTACACCAAGGACAGCTACAACGACTGTCCTTGGCCAGTACCAAGGCGATGACCTATCACATCAAGGGAGTGGTATGAGATGTCATGTGATTTATTTATTGGTTGAGATGTAGGTTTGAACCAGTTACAAGCAGTCAACCAATAGCATTTCTTCTTGTATGACGTAGTAAAGGTTTATAGCAGTAGCATTGGCTTGTGTGCAAGGTGTATGTGAGTTAGCTTGATGTTGGTTGGTTGGTACCGGTTCTGTTGGTTGTAGGCCTATAAATATTTGGCTCACATGACTGGCTGTAGTTTTGTCTTGTTTTTTTTTGCGATTTGCCGATACTATATAGTATATTTTCTCCCTACTCAGCTAGTATACACTTAAGCCTTCCATTATTTGAAGTTGAAACTGAAAGAAGTGAAAGAACAGGTGAAAATTTTATAGAAGACCTGAACACAGTTGTAGACGGTACGTACGTTTCTGTTAATAAGAATAGTTCCATCAAAGAAGAAAATATTAGGCCTAGGCCTACCTGTACTCGTTATTCATCAAATCAATTTGATCGTTTATCGTTTCCTAGCATTCGAATTCGTTAACTCATCTTCTAGTACGAATAGTAGCCACACTCCACCCACACCCCCACTGTACCAGTGCAGTATACCAGTACCCGGTACTCTCTGCTACAGATGTCTGCGTCTGCCTCTTCCCTACTGTACTGCGTGGCCCGTAGAGATGGGCCTGTGGCTCGAGTCAACCACGCTGCCACCGTAGTGGGCTCCCACGTCTACACGTTCGGGGGTTACAGTAACGAGCTGGTGTCCTCGTACACGGTCGCCGAGGACGGGTACATCCGTAAGTTCCCGATCGACATCCACGTACTGAGTCCGGCTAGTCTGCGGTGGCGACTGCTACCTAGCGCGCGACGCTCGGAGTCGCAGGACCCCCACGCGGTGCCGTTTATGCGATACGGACACACGGTGTGCGCTACGGAGCAGCGCTGCGTGCTGCTGTGGGGCGGACGTAGCGACGTGATGGGCGCCTGCAACCGGCTGTTCGTGTTCGACACGGCGAGACGGCGATGGACTGCCCCCAAGGTCCGGGGTTTGATCCCAAGCGCCCGCGACGGCCATTCTGCCACGTTCGTCGACGGCACCATGTACGTGTTCGGGGGATACGACGACGACCTCACCGTGCTGACCAACTCGCTGGTCGCGTTGCACGTTGAATCCCGCACGTGGCGGCACATTGAGTGCGTCGGGCCGCCGCCTCTGTGGCGGGACTTCCACACGGCGTCCACCGTAGGAGGCCGAATCTTCGTGTTCGGCGGGCGGATGGACAGCTTCGGGGCCGGGGCTTACAACGAGTTGGACGAGGAATACGACAACGCGGTCAGCGTGCTGGATACTCAGACTCACTGCTGGAGTAAACTCGAGTGCACGGGTTCGATCCCGGTAGGGAGACGTTCCCATTCCGCTGTCGTCTTGGGCACCTCTATATACATTATGGGCGGGTTCAATGGCATCTATGGGAATCACTACAGCGATATGTACAGACTGGAGACCGCGGACATGGTGTGGTCCCGGGTCACGCTGCTGGGTCTGCCGGGGCCCTCCCCCAGACGGAGACACGCCTGTGTGCTGGTCGACAACCAACTGCTCCTCTTCTGGGGAACTTCCCCGCAACGTCAACCGCGTTCCGTGCGTGAGGAACGCGTGGACGACGGCAATGAGTTGGTTGAACAGAGCGATCTGTTCGTACTCGAGTTAGTCCCCTCTCTCTGTACACTCGCGCGGTTGGCCGTTGTCAAACACAACTTACCTGTAGCGCACCTACCGAAGTCCTTAGTTGATGATGTTGCGATGTCATGGTCGTGAGATTATATCTATTCACAATTGGCTGACATCACCATTGGCCTATTGGCATCACCATTGGCCATATCCAATTTGATCTGCGAGAAATTAATAATTCAGCCCCGCATTATTCGGAAGCGTAATTTTTTTGGTCGAAGTGACGACGTACTCGTTGGTTTTTTTGCTCGTAAACTGAGTTTTACACAATAAACGATAGCTCGAAGCAGCGCCTATGTCGCATAATACTGAAGGATTGTTTCAGGTTTTTGAATCAGTACAATAAAGTGTAATATATTTTTATTATCTTCTTTTGTGCAAATATATCGTACAACGATAGGTTGAGCGATAATTAACACTAATTTGTTTCAGTTTGTGACTGAAGTGGAACCATTTTACCTTTGGTTCTTGTAAAATGGCACATACTTGACGAAACCGAAATTCATCCCTATCCTGGGGAGAGCGACGCAAATATAAAACTAACATCTTCTCTTATTGACTTTGGTTTATTGTTTTGGTTCAACTTCAGGAAGTTAGTTAAACATCTAGGTAATTTTACTGACATGTTGCTCAACGTGTAAATAATGATTACTTAAATTTCCCACTTGTCTTTTTAAATATTCGTATTGAATATACATTATTGATTTATATTAGAGGTGTATATTGGTGTCCAAGTCACAATCTATGCAGTTTGATTTAATTGTAAATTAATTGGGTTTTTGTCTCACGTTCGACACTGTTTAGTATTTTTTGCATTGTAACATGCGTTTATTTGGTGCTCTTATTTCAATAAGCTGTAGTAGTAGATACTTTTATTATTAATTTAATAATTGTTTATTATTATTAGATATTTAATGTTCGTAATAAATTGATAACTCAAATATAATATATTATTTGTAAGCGACATTTATTGGTGGTAATTAATATCCCGCCTCAATGTTAAATTTCAATTCTCAATTTAGGGAAAGGAGCAGGTTACAGTGGCGCGATTTCTAACCAAAACAATATACTTAATTCAATAGAACAGGTTACAGTTATATTTTTGAGAGTAATCAGTTGTTATTTGCGTCGATTTTCCCCTGGACTGGCGAGGGATGAATTTTTGTAGCGTCAAAATCTCTCCTCCCCCCCCCCCCCCAATGCGGACTGCTGTACAACCCAAAATATGAAAGTATGTATGAGTGTAATATAGCCCCGAGGGTCGGAAGAACACCATCGTCTTTGCTGAAAAATTTCCATAATTGCATATTTCTTCCAGTTAGTTTACTTACATTAAATCGACGACGTTTACCTCATGACACCTTAATGTAATTGTAATCTCCGTTCCTTTATTCTCGCCGATATTTAAGGGGCTGCAACTAAGGTACTTTCAATAGTCAATGACTAAAGTAATGTTGGAATAAAACAATTAACATTATAATATACTAAACCTGAATAAACATGTTTGTTTGATTGCAATCGGTCCAGGTGTGTTGCATTCGGTCCAGGTGTGTTGCATTCGGTCCAGGTGTGTTGCATTCGGTCCTGGTGTGTTGCATTCGGTCCAGGTGTGTTACATTCGGTCCAGGTGTGTTGCATTCGGTCCAGGTGTGTTGCATTCGGTCCAGGTGTGTTGCATTCGGTCCAGGTGTGTCACATTCGGTCCAGGTGTGTTGCATTCGGTCCGGGTGTGTTGCATTCGGTCCAGGTGTGTTGCATTCCGTCCAGGTGTGTTGCATTCGGTCCAGGTGTGTTGCATTCGGTCCAGTTGTGTTACATTCGGTCCAGGTGTGTTACATTCGGTCCAGGTGTGTTGCATTCGGTCCAGGTGTGTTGCATTCGGTCCAGGTATGTTGCATTCGGACCAGGTGTGTTGCATTCGGTCCAGGTGTGTTGCATTCGGTCCAGGTGTGTTGCATTCGGTCCAGGTGTGTTGCATTCGGTCCAGGTGTGTTGCATTCGGTCCAGGTGTGTTGCATTCGGTCCAGGTGTGTTGCATTCGGTCCAGGTGTGTTACATTCTGTCCAGGTGTGTTACATTCGGTCCAGGTGTGTTACATTCGGTCCAGGTGTGTTACATTCGGTCCAGGGTTTATTATTATTATATTCCTAAGACTCAAGATTACTGGCTCGTTTTATTCAACAACATTTCTTCCCCATTATAGGTGCCGTTTGTGGTAATAACTATTTACATCATTGTGTGCAAAGTAGCACTTTGCAGCGTTATGACCCGAGTTTATTTATGTACCGAGCGAACGCAGCGAGGGAGGTTTACATAAATAAACAAACTTGATATCGTCAAAAACCACGGAAAACGTGATTTTTTGAAAAAAAAATGATTAGGCGCAGTTATTTATAAGGAGCTCTAGTTTCTATCTGATGTCATTAAAAGTTAATATGTTATATACCAAATGAAAGCTCGAAAATGTGTCTATAAATTTTAAGAAACATCATAGTCTGCAGATGTATAGTTTGCATACATGAGATCCTGGAACACTTTATTTTCTACTACACCACTAAAATGTCCCCCAATGGCAAAAATTGAATAACGGTAATTGTTGTTACAGGCACATCTTGACATTTTTTTTTCAGAATCTGTAGTTACTCAGCTGTAAGACACAAAACAATTATACAAATTCGTGTGTTTGAAGAGCCTCAGATCGGGAGAGAAAATCATAAACTGTATAAAAAAAGTATAAAAAGTATATTTTTTGCACAGGTCATATTTAAGGTCGGCCAATACTTGCATTGAATTCTACGGACTCTGAGCTTTCAGAATATATATATCATATGTTGGGTTTTGAGAAACTTTATTTTTTACAAAAAATGACTCTATAGTTTGGCCACTTTTCTGTATATCGCCCCTGGTGCATTTTATAAATGACAAGTGCCCCAGCTATCGAAAGAGCCGCCTTTGGGTCGCCTCCGGTTTCGGCCGACTGTTTACGCTTTGCTTTACACATTTTTTCATTCTGACAACTATATGTAGTTGTAGTGTAACACTACAACTACATTTATAGTTGTCAGTATGAAAAAAATGTGCAATTAAAATAGTTACATTTTTATTCATTTAAAAGAGCCAAGAAAGTGAAATGCAACCTTACCGGTTGGTATACAGACGACAATTCAGCAGACGACAAGTCAGCTGACGGGAAGGTTTCGACTTGCAGTAGAAGGGCCAAGGTGAAGAGACATGGGCCGGTGGCAGACAGAATACTTCAACCTTCAGCCTTCAACCGTCAAGTATAAAAAATAAACACTACCATTTGTGGGGAAGCACTGGTATTATTTGCACTGGTACCGTCTGACCATAGTCCTGTCTGCCAGTACCGGTAGCATATTACCAATTGGGGTGTCGTTTCAACCTATTCTAGCATATTAACCTAATTTCGCGAATATTTCATTTCGATAGTCACCATTTAAGGTACCTTTAAAAGGAAAGTTGCGGGTCATAATTGCAGGCTTTTCTAACCGAAACTATCAACTAAATTTCGGAACAGTCTCCAGTAAAAATTTTACTTCTGGGCACTAATTTTTCAATATTAATTTAACATAACCCTATGGGAAGGCTGAAACGACACCCCAATTGGGAATTTGCGTACCGGTATAACGACTTTTTATAAATGTGGTCATACCATGAGTCATTCAGGAGTCGTTCTTCGCTCGAAATAGAATGACGATAGTTCGTGACTGGCTGAAAGTTGAAGTATTCTGTCTGCCACCGGCCTTACAGCAATTAGCCACGTGGAAGCAGTACCACAAACTGGCGCCTTTGTCACTTTTCTGCATGTTAAACTGACTTTATAATGTAGATAGGACAATATGATAATGCTCTCCATAGCGAAAAATATCAACCGGCCCTATTGGGGCTCGAACCCGGTACCTAGGTTTCAAACTTCTGGTTATCATCAGCCGGGTGACTGTACTGAGCTACCAGACCGGATGAATATTTCGCTGTGGAGTGGGAGATCATATTTAGGCCAACTAATCACTCAAAGGAAAGTGATAACCTTCTGATGATAACCAGAAGTTTGAAACCTAGGTACCGGGTTCGAGCCCCAATAGGGCCGGTTGATATTTTTCGCTATGGAGAGCATTATCATATTGTCCTATCTACATTATATATTTAATTCACCGTCACTCACCCCACAACAATTCATTTATTATTATAAACTGACTTTAGTGTTCTTACATAATGCGTTGTTTAAGTTTTGCTTGGCAGACAGCATAGGGTGCCGTGCCGTGCCATTTCGCGATATTTAAACATCTCACCCCTGCCAATCCTCCAACGTGTATTGGGTTCGCCGCTGTGCTTCATGTGGTTCTGCACATTGTTTTTACCCTGTTCGCTCCCACCATTGGCCGGTCCGGCCTGGTGCTGTCTAACATGTTCAAACAAGTATTGGGTTGTGGACCAAGATAACGAAGATAATTTTCCACTCAGCATTAGTTTCATTAGGTTTATGCATTCTCTGAAGCTGTACTGTAATCGGTGGCTGGATTAAGGGTATTTCTTAGATAAGGGAGCGACTTCCAAGTCGAAGGCGGCGCAATTTTGATGTTTGGTACACAAACCGAAGCTGGCCCTTTGCAAGATCGCCTATCCTTTGCGCAAACTGACCGGCGCGACTCAGCTTCAGAAATTTACAGATAATGGGCCTGGTATCGTTAGCGGATGCAGGGCTGCCGGTTCTTCTATCTGGTTGACTTCAGATAAAATGGATTGGTCCTAAAATATATTTTACTACGCGAATTTTGAAAAAGGATTTTTGAAGTTGAACATTAACAATTATTGATAAAGTTGTGATCGGATACCAGCAGCGTCCAAGCACTGAATATATTATATTCCAAGTAGTGAGCGCTTCTTTAGATCCCATTTTCCGAGACAGGGGGGGGGGGGGGGGGGGGGGGGAACTGGACGCAAAACCCGCCTTGGCGAATTAATATCCCGCCTCAATGTTAAATTCTCAATTTAGGGAAAGGAGCCGGTTACATAGTGGCACGTTATTTTAACCAAAACAATAAGAAATACAATAGAAAAGGTTACAGTTTTATTTTTGAGAGTAATCATCTGTTATTTGCGTCCAATTTCCCCTGGAGAGGGATGAATTTTTATTGCGTCCAGTTCCCCCCCCCCCTATCTGCATTTTCCACTAGTGCATGGTGTCCATGTCCCAATCTTTTGTATTTTCCCAGGAGACCATGCGACAGGTGTTTGTGTGTGGGGATGGGGGGGGGGGGGCTGTTCCTGTGAATATATTTATATGTTTTTGCATTACAAATGTATCTTATAAACAAATCATTAAATTTTTTGCATTATAAAAAAATGTAATTATTTTTTTTATATAGGGCTAAATCTCAACAATATTGCTGGCTTAGCGGCAGCATTGAAACATCAGCAACAGAACACCACAAACAATCCACCAATAGGATCTATGGGTAAAGCAATCTTCTTTTAAATGCATGCATATTTTCGTTATCTGTGTTCGTTGTGAATGAATGCCTGATCTAACTTTGTTTGTAAATTAATTTAATTAAAGCTATATGTACCGCCCAAAATACATCTGAGCCACTTTCATTCTTGCGGTACTTTATTTCGCAGCACTTCTCTTTGGTGTCAGCTATGCTCTACAGTACATTGTTTTTTAAGAATGTATTTACATTAGCTAATCATGGTTTTGTGGAACCTATATTTTCTAAACTGATCTTCAGTTGGTTTTTTTTAACTTTAAAGTAAATTTGCGCTTTCTAACGCAATGGGTACAATGCGGTAATGGTGGCAGGATAAACTTTTTCAAGTGCGTGTAGCTAAAGTTTGAAAGGTAACACGAACCACTGAGCTCTGTTTCAACTATCTTGCGATATCATTGAGCTTTCTAGATTAATGAAAGGGGGGGGGGGGGGGGGGGGGGTATGCCTGAATTTAGACACTATATTCCAGGGCGTGCAGTTTACCGATGGTATATTTGTGGTATATGTGTGACTCCCACAGTGGCAGTGTGAGAATGCGAGGAATGGCACGAAGTTAACGAGCTTCAGGTGCGCGACTAACCGCGTCTCTTGTCTGTCTAACTTTTGGGTACTTATTTCTCCCCTTCCTTTAACTAAAACTTATTTTATCAATGAAAAAAGTTTAGAAATATTTAAAGACAAGCTTGCAGCGAGAGCTGGCAATAATGGACGGATCCATTGCTATCAATATTGTTGTAATAATTTACGCGCCTATGCAGGGCAGCCTAATAACGAAAAACGCAAAGCGAAACATTAGGCAAAGTACACAATAGGAGTATAGTATATTGTATTTTTTAAAAACACTGTTAGTAAGAAATGTATCTTCTCCTACAATTCTAAACGAAATAAAGCGAAATGTTGCAGAAAGCATGTCCAATAGATGCTACATATGGGGTGTCAACAGTATTTTGATTGAGTGAATTCTACGATTATGATCGGTCATTCTAGAATTAATTTCACTATTATTAGGCAACCAACAGTTCCCTCGCAACCAAAACCTTGCATTCACAACTAGGTCCGATAATGAACCTCATCAAAGAAAGTTTCATCCAATTCCATCAACATTAAGTGCAAGAAGTTGTGTGTACAAACAAACACACAAACAAACAAACACGTGTGAGAAAATAAGGACATCCAATTCTTGGATCCGTCCAACTTCCAATTCTTTGATCCGTCCAAAATAAGGACATCCAATTCTTGGATCCGTCCAACGTCCAATTCTTTGATCCGTCCAAAATAAGGACATCCAATTCTTGGATCCGTCCAACAATTATTCAAGGAGAATACCGCTGTAAAAAATTTATTTCAAATTTTCAAAAAATCACTGTCTTCTCGTAAAAGAGGATTTTAACTGTTTATCTGACTGTCAGGCTGTAGGTTATATTTTGGCGGACAGACTCACAGCCATACAGACATAAACGATGGCTCCATATTTGAATCCCTCATCGGAAATTAAGTAGAAACCCATTAAGGAAATATTTTAGCCAGATAGACTTTCTAATGTTTTGGAGACATAGTGATGGACAGACTGACAGTCTAAAGGACAGACAGCCATTGAAATTTTGATAAAAATATATTCTAGGTAAATGGAAAAACAAAAAATGCTAAATTTCATTTTGAAAACCAGTTTCATTTCATTTTCGAACCAAATAATTTTGATGTTAAATCAGTTTGATTTGGAGTAAATCAGTTTGAATTGGAGTAAATCAGTTTGAATTGGAGTAAATCAGTGTGAATTGGAGTAAATCAGTTTGAATTGGAGTAAATCAGTTTGAATTGGAGTAAATCAGTTTGAATTGGAGTATGTCGAAATATCTTGGCAATATGACTGGTTTTAGGTTAAATCAGTTCGAATTGGAGTCGAAATCTCTTGGCCATATTGACTGGTTTTACATTGATTCTTTGGTGTGTAGTGATGCATTTTCTGGACACCTTTGCATGTTTATATTATCATTACAGTAACAGAGTAGCTTTTAGAAGTGTCGGATTAACTATCGCAATTTTACATTAAATTTGAATTATATTGGCAAACAAGCAAGCAAAAGTAATCAATTAGCTATTGTGGGGCGAGCCATCAATTTGGCGGAGCCTTAGCGAAGTGAATCTGTTAGTGGGTGGGTCAATAATGTAAAATAGTTGACGTCGTCGTTACGATTTTGACATGCTAATAACCTTGTCGGATTTAAAGCTGTCGAGTTAAAAAATTGTAGACATCAATTTTATAGAGACTTTTAGAAATCAGTTCAATAGTATCCTGCTAGAGGGCTATATATCTAAACATTAAAATATGTCCTGCCATTTCTTTGCTTTCAATCCGTTCAAGCTGAAACTTTTCAGATATGTAATCAATCAACAAATCAAAAAAACTGTAATTAAAAAACTTATAGCGAGTGTTTAAAGACGTCCAAGTACTGTAGGGTTGAGCACAGTGGCGGTAGATGATGGTATTGGCAGATGGGAGGCCATGAGGAGGTAAATTGCGGACATACAAGGTATCGGAATATTATTTCCAGGTCTATATTTTACTCATCATCAAGACTCAATATTATCACAGATATTTTACTTTGAAGCTTTTCTTTTTCAGTGTAAGCCCGTCTTCACTTTTCGTAATAATGATATAATTATTCTTGTGTGCTGAAGACAATGTACTTTTCAATTTCCCGAAAATTGATTTTAATAACTATTGTAATTGTAATGTGCTGCAATATGATCGATGTGGCCCATGTTGATTCATTCTATTTGATTTAACCACGAAACACAAGTTACATATTCTTCTGACTTTTACATTGGTGTTCTGTCGGAGACATTGGAGGGAACTTAAAAATTATTAAACAGTTTAGAAGAGGCTGCCGCCTTTTTTTGTCTTCTTGTTATTAGCAAGAAGAGCAATCTCTTGCTAAACTAAACAAAGGATTCATTCTGGCCAACATCAGTGCGGGGGTAACCCTGTTCTCCCTCTGAGGGCGTTCCAGTGCGGGAGCAACCCGGTTCTCCCTCTGAAGGCGTTCCAGTGCGGAGGCAACCCGGTTCTCCCTCTGAAGGCGTTCCAGTGCGGAGGCAACCCTGTTCTCCCTCTGAGGGCGTTCCAGTGCGGAGGCAACCCTGTTCTCCCTCTGAGGGCGTTCCAGTGCGGAGGCAACCCTGTTCTCCCTCTGAGGGCGTTCCAGTGCGGGAGCAACCCTGTTCTCCCTCTGAGGGCGTTCCAGTGCGGGGGCAACCCTGTTCTCCCTCTGAGGGCGTTCCAGTGCGGGGGTAACCCTGTTCTCTCTCTGAGGACGTTCCAGTGCGGAGGCAACCCTGTTCTCCCTCTGAGGGCGTTCCAGTGCGGAGGCCACCCTGTTCTCCCTCTGAGGGCGTTCCAGTGCGGAGGCAACCCTGTTCTCCCTCTGAGGGCGTTCCAGTGCGGAGGCAACCCTGTTCTCCCTCTGAGGGCGATCCTATTTTTTTCTTTTTCTCTAAGGGCACGCCCTCATCATGGATTTCTATCCTTAGTGGAATGCCCGCCATTAATTTCCAGATGTATAATGATATAATGACGATGTTACTGCACTTGGCCGTGTTTCTCAAATAACTATCTCTAAACTTGGGGGTGCACTTAGCTCCAACACTCTCCTGGGCCCTTCCCCTTTCCGTATCATTAAATCAAGGCGTAATGTTTCGTAATGTAACGTTTCATGGATTGGATTGTTCTACACTGTAGTTATATGCTTTCGTCAAACTTATTGTGATTGAATAGGAACCTATGTGTGTAACCCCTCATAACTAACTACTCATCGTTACACAAGCAGGCTCGTGGTTGTGGTTTAATCAATGGAATCCCATTTCTGTCTCCAGAGATCGTGGTTTCGAGCCGTGCAGGTGGAATGGGAGATTTTTATTTCGGCCACATTGGGCATAATGGACTGGCAATGTCTCATCTGCTTTGTAGTTAGTTGTAAATGGTTGCGGAATGAGTACCAGTTGCCGTTGTGGCAGTTCTGGGTGGACCTCACTGTAAATAAGTCGTGAAAATTCGTGTTATTAGTATTTTAAAGGTACAATGATACCTAAGGTTAGTAAGGTAAATTCACGTGAACCTTCATAATTCGACTATTCGCCATCTTTTACCTCCAATGATCACCTAATCGTGTGCGTTTGCTTTCCTTCTGCCTTCAATTAATTTTTTCTTTCTGCTTTTTTTTATAAAATAATTGATGTATGAACGTTGCTCCGAGAAGGTATATATGTATAGCGCGCCTCCATTTCTAAGGTTAAGCGCCGTCCATGTTTACGCGACTGCGAACAGGCTGTTTACGGCTTCTTCTCGATTATATTCCCGTGCTGTATGCTCGGACGTGAATCTGTGATTCTATATACCGTTTGGATAAGTTTCCCTTCAGCGTGTCGTAATTATTGTTGGGCTTCAGCGCTAGGAGGTTTAGTTAACGCCCGTAGACAACGCCCTCCCACCAACGTTAACGTTCTCTCATTGAGGGTTAATGCAGTAATCTTTTTATAATGTTGCTGTTCGCTTTCTCATCCCGTAACTATACTCATTACTGGGTTTTCTGTACAAATGTTTTTTTTATTTGATTATATTCCTTCTATAATTATTGTTTATATATTTGTCCTTTTATTTTTTTTGCAGCAAAACGCGCAGGGCAGCTTTCCAGGGCAGTTTGACAGTGCTAAAATTCAATGTATTTCCTAACTTTTTATTTAAGAATTTAAATCTCCACAATCCTCTCATTTATTTGAACTAAAGTCCAAAGTTAGAAAGTCTCGCGATATTAAGATTTTTTCGTATCATAAATGGGAGTATTATCTGGTTTTAGTGTGATGGTTAATTATTAATTTAGTATATAAATCTGGTTTATTGTTTCTGTATGTTCTACATTTAAGAGCTTAGGTTACACTGCAAAGTATTATTAATATCCTTGCTTATGCAACTATTTAAAGACACGCTGTCCCTTTTAGATGAAACAACACCCAATGTTGCATTCGATTTCCGTCGTTTTTTTTTTTGTCTAGAATTGATTTAATTTAATTTCAATTTGAAACTGATCTCTCAGCAAAGTTTGTTAACTATTTATATAACTGTATAGCGCGGATCATTTCACTACAGCGGTAGAATGACATTGTTACATGGTCTACATCGCAGTAACTCAGGTTAATTCCGTGTACTACAAATAGCTCCGGTATAAAAAAATAAATTAATATTACAAAATGTGCTTCTTACTAACAAAATTATTTCAAAGATGCAAATACGCAAGATAGGCAACTCAATAAGCTATGTCTGAAATAATACTAATAATAATTACATTTTTATATATGTCTTAACTAAACACTTTGTTCGAGGTGCGCACCAATATAAGCGGTTCTGAAGCATAATCTCTGGCATATTTAAAAATTAATTAACTATTTATTATATTTTATTTGTTGTTTTTATAAGACTTATCAATTTCATTATACGACGACGTATCTATTTACATACAATTGTTTTTTTTTCATGGTTCCATATTTTGTTAACAAACGCTTGTTTGTATTTCGGACTATTAATTATTATATACAGCGTTAGGGTCTAAACAGTTCGAATCGCCAATGTTTCTCGGCGTAGGTGGATCAGAGTTGCAGTCCTTGGCGAGAGCATTGGGGTATGTCGACGGGCAGAAGAAATGGCCCTGCTGGTCCGATGGAGGTTTGTATCACCAAAAAGACGAGGCATTTTATGTATAAATTCCTTCAAGGGATAAAAGTGAAACAAGTTGTAAAACAAAATGGCGCTTTATAGTCAGTTAATTAATTATTTTCACCCTAGAAATAAAGTGTCACTATAAGTACTGCATTGCCTGCACGAAATTATTAAGCGAGCGAAGTAAAGTATTGTTTCAAAGCTCGTAAGCAGCTCTAGTAAATAATTATATGAATATTTTATTGTACCACCATTTATGTTAATTGCGCCAATTCGGAATATTTGTTTTTATAAGTATTTGTATTGTATATTACTACTTACTAATTCACATTATTACTTAACTATTACTTACGTCTAATATTATGTATTCCATTCTACTGTTGTGATTGCAGTATATCTAGGAATGATTTTCCTATATTGACAATACCACATGGTGCTTTAAAAAAAACAGCACATCAAACACATGTTGCATCATAATATTATTAAAGTTCTGGTATTTACTATACCGGATCTGTGCTATAATTTTATTCGATGTGAATGTGAATGTTTAATATCACCAGCCTGCATTTATTATGAATGACTTTACTACTTTAACCGTAACTATTTAAATTGTCGTAACTTTTTTCATTATATTTTTTTGCGCTTTGACTTTATGAAAGATAAAACAATTTAAATTGCCAAGTGCGTGGAAAATTAACCGGATAAATTTATAAAACCTTAAAAGTAACCAGTTTGTGGGAGTAGGAGAGGTCAAATAGAACTGATACAGCCAGAGTGGGAGAGGTCAAATAGAACTGATACAGCCAGTGTGGGAGAGGTCAAATAGAACTGATACAGCCAGAGTGGGAGAGGTCAAATAGAACTGATACAGCCAGTGTGGGAGAGGTCAAATAGAACCGATAAAGCCAGAGTGGGAGAGGTCAAATAGAACTGATACAGCCAGAGTGGGAGAGGTCAAATAGAACTGATACAGCCAGAGTGGGAGAGGTCAAATAGAACTGATACAGCCAGAGTGGGAGAGGTCAAATAGAACTGATACAGCCAGAGTGGGAGAGGTCAAATAGAACTGATACAGCCAGAGTGGGAGAGGTCAAATAGAACTGATACAGCCAGAGTGGGAGAGGTCAAATAGAACTGATACAGCCAGAGTGGGAGAGGTCAAATAGAACTGATACAGCCAGAGTGGGAGAGGTCAAATAGAACTGATACAGCCAGAGTGGGAGAGGTCAAATAGAACTGATACAGCCAGAGTGGGAGAGGTCAAATAGAACTGATACAGCCAGAGTGGGAGAGGTCAAATAGAACTGATACAGCCAGAGTGGGAGAGGTCAAATAGAACTGATACAGCCAGAGTGGGAGAGGTCAAATAGAACTGATACAGCCAGTGTGGGAGAGATCAAATAGAACCGATAAAGCCAGAGTGGGAGAGGTCAAATAGAACTGATACAGCCAGAGTGGGAGAGGTCAAATAGAACTGATACAGCCAGAGTGGGAGAGGTCAAATAGAACTGATACAGCCAGAGTGGGAGAGGTCAAATAGAACTGATACAGCCAGAGTGGGAGAGGTCAAATAGAACTGATACAGCCAGAGTGGGAGAGATCAAATAGAACCGATAAAGCCAGAGTGGGAGAGGTCAAATAGAACTGATACAGCCAGAGTTGCTTGTTAACCAGTTTGTGGGGGCGGGAGAGGTCAAATAGAATCGATACAGCCAGTGTTGCTTGTTAACCAGTTTGTGGGAGCGGGAGAGGTCAAATAGAATCGATACAGCCAGTGTTGCTTGTTAACCAGTTTGTGGGAGCGGGAGAGGTCAAATAGAATCGATACAGCCAGTGTTGCTTGTTAACCAGTTTGTGGGAGTGGGAGAGGTCAAATAGAATCGATACAGCCAGTGTTGCTTGTTAACCAGTTTGTGGGAGTAGGAGAGGTCAAATAGAACTGATACAGCCAGAGTGGGAGAGGTCAAATAGAACTGATACAGCCAGAGTGGGAGAGGTCAAATAGAACTGAAACAGCCAGAGTGGGAGAGGTCAAATAGAACTGATACAGCCAGAGTGGGAGAGGTCAAATAGAACTGATACAGCCAGAGTGGGAGAGGTCAAATAGAACTGATACAGCCAGAGTGGGAGAGGTCAAATAGAACTGATACAGCCAGAGTGGGAGAGGTCAAATAGAACTGATACAGCCAGAGCGGGAGAGGTCAAATATAATCGATACAGCCAGTGTTGCTTGTTAACCAGTTTGTGGGAGTGGGAGAGGTCAAATAGAATCGATACAGCCAGTGTTGCTTGTTAACCAATTTGTGGGAACGGGAGAGGTCAAATAGAATCGATACAGCCAGTGTTGCTTGTTAACCAGTTTGTGGGAGCGAGAGAGGTCAAATAGAATCGATACAGCCAGTGTTGCTTGTTAACCAGTTTGTGGGAGCGGGAGAGGTCAAATAGAATCGATACAGCCAGTGTTGCTTGTTAACCAGTTTGTGGGAGCGGGAGAGGTCAAATAGAATCGATACAGCCAGTGTTGCTTGTTAACCAGTTTGTGGGAGCGAGAGAGGTCAAATAGAATCGATACAGCCAGTGTTGCTTGTTAACCAGTTTGTGGGAGCGGGAGAGGTCAAATAGAATCGATACAGCCAGTGTTGCTTGTTAACCAGTTTGTGGGAGCGAGAGAGGTCAAATAGAATCGATACAGCCAGTGTTGCTTGTTAACCAGTTTGTGGGAGCGGGAGAGGTCAAATAGAATCGATACAGCCAGTGTTGCTTGTTATCCAGTTTGTGGGAGCGGGAGAGGTCAAATAGAATCGATACAGCCAGTGTTGCTTGTAATTTTTTTCTCGTCTATTAACTTGCTATTTTTTCCGTGAATTAAATTGTTCCGGTTAATTATCCCCGGGGAATCCCATCTCGGAATTAGTGAATTAATAATAAGTCTCTATCAATTAACAATGTAAAATTATCAATAAAGGGAATAAAGCATTTACAGTGCCACGTTTATTCTAACCAAAACAATAAACGAAAATTAATAGAACACGTTACAGGTTTTATTTTTGTGATTTAATCTGAGAGGGATGATTTTTTAATATGAGCCCCCCCCCTCTCTCTTTCTGTGTTTCATATCTATTAATTATTTTGGTAAATAATTTGCATTTTTCGTACCACGTACACCGCGCACTACCAAAAACTAGTGATGGCGCATCGCCAATGTGTTAGTCCTAAATGACCCTAATATAGGAGAAGATCTTTCGGCTTTCGCGAATTACTTTTTAGCGGCATAACAATAATAATAGGCATGTGCCAATATGGCACTTTATTCCATTCACAGTGTAGGCTTTCTAGTACTTCCAATCTATTATTGGATACAGTTATATATATTCCTATCATTTAACCAAGGCGGGAAATTTAAATAATCAGCTATCTGACAGTTCCCCCTACAACCGAACTGTAGTGGTGCCCTACATACTAACATCGGTTTCTGGCAAGTAACTGCTAATCAATGTTTTATTGGTCAATGGCCTCTCTTTTATCTATATGGAATTGTGACAGTATTTGCACAGTGACTTGTTCGTGAATCTATTATCATACACTCTTGTATTTATTATATTATTATATTCTTATGATCTTTGATATTTGTTAATCGCGTTAACCATACATACTTTCACGCGTCCGATTACGTCATACTGTCAGATAAAACCTATAGAATATCGACCTTTACGGTTACGACAATTACAATGAGTATCCCGTTGCGGTTCCCCTATTATCTTGGCGGCGAAATAGTGGCAGGATTCGGGCGGGGCAGCAAGGAGTTGGGAATTCCAACGGCGAACTTTTCTCAGTCGGTTGTTTCGCGTTTACCGGATGAGATGGCACCTGGAGTTTATTACGGTTTTGCGCAACTGAACTCCACCGGACCGGTTTACAAAATGGTCGCAAGCGTGGGTTGGAACCCTTATTACCAAAACAATATAAAGTCGTTTGAGACACACATAATTCACAGATTCGATAGAGATCTATACGGTTCCATGTTAAGAGTAGCCGTTACTGGGTTTATTCGTCCGATGAGAAACTTTGATTCCGCAGAAGAACTAATTAGGGCTATAAACAGCGATATTAATTGTGCTGTTAAGGAATTACATGACGGTGATTGGAAGAAACTACATGAGTCGAATTTCATTCCCTAACGATAAATAGATTCATTAATATTTTCCCTAACGATAAATAGATTCATTAATATAGTGTTTATTAATAATCATTAGTGCTAAGCACGTTATTTTATTTGTGTATATAAATGGATAATTTTATATAAATTATACTTATCTGGGTCGGTCAGTAAATTATATTTGTATGTGTCGTTGTTTGTTCTCTAGCTTTGTGTTGGTGAATATATTATCTTAATATTATTTAATCACGCAGCTGATTGGTTTTAGTTCACTAGATATAAACTACAATATCTGGGACTGGGATATCAGAAAATAAACAGAAATATATAAATTACTGGGAAAATCTGGAGAGGATAGCTTAGGAAACCAATTTCCTGTTGCAAAAGTAAAAATAAGAAAATTAATATTTCCTGAATATTAATGGTCATCCTCTTTGAAATCTGTCGGTGTTTCAGCGAGTGACGTCAGAGTCAGTATGCACGTAATGGCTGTCACAATCTCATAACATCACGGCTTCTCTCATCACAATACATCTCAAGTTTCAAGCACCGAGTCTTTAGTTGTATAGTAGGCAATGGCGAGGCTTATAGAAGTGTGTCTCTCTGTATGTCTGCATATTATTGGGTCAGAATTAAATAAATATACCAGCGAGAAATTACTACATGATATACAATCACAAATATTATAGAACCTAATAGAACATGTCTGTCTGCGATATCTGATTTATACTTATAAATAACCAATAATCATATTAACGTACAAATTATTTGTATTTGTAGCCGGTTTAGCGGGGTTGCCCCAGCAGCAACACACACAACAACAGTCAATGATGCCGAATTTACAACAGAAACACACGAATCAGTCTATGACAAACATGATGATGTCACACCCAGGTGGGTCCACCAAACACATAACATCATTGGGTAGTTGGTCCTTAACTAGTTTTGGTAGTAGGTACCATTCATGGCCGACTTGGCTAACCCCGTTATTGCCCTTTGAACTATGAATTATTTGCATGCTATTTATATAATATTTTTTCTATTTCACTGCGCGGTAAGTTAATTGCTGTATTTCTTGTGAATTTCATTTAGCGTTTTAAATTTAATTCCTTTTTTGGAAATTTGGATTTTAATAGTGAAAATTTATCAGTGAGTGTCTTGATAAAGTAATTATTGTGTATTCAAGTCATTTACCGCGGCTTGCCTTGGCACAGTATGTTCCGAGTTTGGCGTGTGTTGTTGCGCCGTCGACAAGTTCTTTACGAATGAATATTTTTTAGTTTCCGAACTTATTATATGGTACTTCTACAGGTGCTACTGACAATAAAGTTCTACATAACTTTATGGCTAACAACGACGCCATGCCGTCCACCACACCATCAAGTGAGTGGTGTAGTTAATCTCATTAGCAGCATGTCATCTGTGTGATCAACATTAGCGTTGAGCCTCATATTCCTGGGTCGTAACGAATTTGCAGCAACTGTTTGTATTACTTGTTTTGGCGTTTTAGTTTGCTGTTTCTCTGTCGCATGTGCTGCGTTTTCCCATCATAAGTCTTCACTAAAACTGTTGCTGTTTAAGATTCATAATTTGGCTTTGTATTTCTGCCCTTGATGGAAAAAGTTATGCACTTTATTATAAACAAACATTTAAAACATAGCTTATACTGACAATGTATTGTTATGCAAAAACCACCTCTCTACCCAATATAACCATGGATCTCCTTGTCCCTATTTTGGCACGAAGTCGTCTCTGCATCGCATCGCAACGAAATTGCTCTGAGGCTAGATTTTTTCCTTGAAATTTAGTCCAGTTTGCCTATATATATATATCTAACCGATCTAATAGCATCACCCCAGACACCGGAAAAAGGTAGTTAAATAGCCACAAGACACGGACCAACTAAAACCAAGGTATTGTATATTTTGAATTTCTAAAATGTCATTAATGCCATGTTTTGACAAACTATCCAGAAACCACGTGTTTATTATATCCCCGTCTCCATAGCAACCGCTAGGTATTTTTTGCTAACGGGACTAACTAATTTGTTCTATCATGTTCATTGTTCAGTCCATTGTCCACATCCACATTGTCCACATCCACATTGTCCACATCCACATTGTCCACATCCACATTGTCCACATCCACATTGTCCACATCCACATTGTCCACATCCACATTGTCCACATCCACATTGTCCACATCCACATTGTCCACATCCGCCATTGTCCACATCCATGTAAGTAAAACAATATTTGAATTCCTACTTTTCCAACAAAAGAAGCTTATCACCTTCCCGCTACAATTATTGACGTGTGATGGGATTATAACTATTTATGTTTTACGAATAATTATTCAAATTAATAATCTTAATTATATTGCCGAGTAAGTTAACTACAAAATCTTGCCGGTTGTTATATAACTACGTATTGGGAACTAAAGGGGAAGGGTGATCTATAGACTTATATATCTTGATAAGCCCCACAACAAATTTTTTCTCATCAGGCAAAGCTTTACAATTTTAGAATTTATGTTACCGTATCATGTAGGTTTTTCTTTACTTAATTTGATTGATAATTTAATTAAAACAATCTCTATTAATGTAGACCCAGTGAACACTTTATCAAATAATTTAGTACATTACGTTCCAGTTATTGGCGTTACTGTACTTTTCTTGTATTTTCCCAAACCGTATCCTTTCCGATGCCTAAAAATTTCCTGTCCCTGTCCCGATCCGGATTTTTTTAGGAGTGGGATCGATATCACGGAGTATAAATATTGAAGTAATTGTTGAATGATACTAAAGTTGTTAGCGAGCGACGCTAATTTAACATCACGTGATCCAAAGTCGTCATTTTATTCCTCAAAATTGTCGTTTCACCATTCCTTATCCGACTTTTCACTTCCCTTTACTCGCTTAAACTATAGTAATGCTAGATGATCCCACAGTCGCCATGTATTAATTGGGCATGGGTATGGTGTGTGACCTATTTATTACTGTAGCGGTAGGCCTAATACTGCAGTTTAAATGAAACTGTAACACAGGTGAATGTCAACTGCCATTCTCCATTCGACTATAACCTCCCCTCCTTCATCCATGTATCCATCCAACTGCCATTCTAGCGGGTGTTCCATAATGATTGCCACCCCCCCCTGGCCAGCCAAAACTGCCAGTCATGCACCTTAGTGTAATATCGAAAGAGAAAATCATTCGCAAGCTTGCATGGAAAAATGTAGGGTCCAATACAAAGGTATAAACATTTTATAGCTTATTCTTTAAACCTATCTTACTTATCAATATTTTTGATTCAATCACAATATTAAAAAAATAATTTATCCAGCGTTAGTCATCAGATTTCCAGCCATGCTTCCCCTTTGCAGCACGGGGAGCTCCTCGGTAGTGGCAAAGGTTGTTGGTCCTTAAAGGGGCCGTTTTGGTTTGAGTTCAGTTTGATTATGCCACATAATCACGACCCTCTCTAAAAGTAACATCTCTGATCCTCTCAACCATACGTTTTTCATCAGAGTCATCGAAGATTGCGCTTGAACTTGTCATTTTAATTACTTATGTTGGGGCTAATTCAGAAAAAAAACTCATTAAAAAAAAAAATATATATATATTGCAATACAGCAAAAGTCAGGCAGTAATAACTGTTTAAACAGGGTTGCAAATCTGTGATTAATTGTGATTAAATCACAAATATTGAAAAGTAAGATATGTTTAAAGAATTGCCTATACAATTTTTATAGTTTTGTGCATGCAAGCTCAGAATTATATTCTCTTTCGAATGATATATTACACTAAAGTACATGTCTGGCAGTTTTGGCTGGCCAGGGGGGGGGGGATCATTATGGAACACCCGTACTATCACCTCCCCTCCATCCATGTATCCACCCAACTTCCATTCTACCGATCATTCTACCCATCTGATCTCGTAGAAGCACTACAACTCCATGGGGTAGAATGATGGTTGAATAAGTTGAAATTATAATTTTTATAATTTATTTTGGTGTTTCATCCCACCTGGATGTCATTGCCGACTTTGCAATGCTGTGTGCGCCCAACGAAACTTTAGAAATTATTACAGGTACATTGAGTGAATGAGTGTCGTCGAAGTTTGCTAAGCCGTCCCCAAAGAATATTATAAGAATTAGTTAAGTAATTTTTGCTCGCCCTTTTAATTAATTATATCAGTTAAGTATGATAATAATATTTGGCATCTCCGACTTTATATTTGGCAGGTATGGTTATCGCTTGTAATAAGTATATGAGGTTATTCTAATTGTTAGGAATATCCCTATCAACAACAATTGTTCTCATTCATATTATGCTTTAAGACATTTTCTTTTTTTTTAATATTACTCATGCAATAGTCTAAACACGTGGAAAACCCAAGCTGATTTAGTATTTATTGTGCATGTAACTTTCACCATCATTAAGCGATTTCCTATGGGTTGTGGTGTTAGTTATAAGTCGGCAGCTTGTGAGCCGGCGACACCGGATAACGAAGAAGATGAGGCCTTCTTAGACAAACCCTTCCATCAATCAACAACAAACGCTGGCACTCCATTCGCAACGAATTATATTGAGACTCTAGCGGGCAAACCTACAAAGACAGACGTAATGACCAAATATACTGAAAATGACCCAGAGATATCTCTTGTGAATATTAGCCAATTTGATGAGTTTGAGACTCAAATGGGGCCTTTTTATGAAGGCTTTGCTTCATTCATAAATGAATGTGATGATAACCAAATTTCCCAGATTTGGACAAAAACTCTAATTAAAAAAATTATTTCATCTATTCAAGACCTGGAATCCTATTCAAACTATGCCACCGTGGATGCTGAGGATCGATTTCATGCTATAGATTACGCATACGATGTGTTACGATTTAGGATCGAGGATGATGATATCTTCAATGAAGTATCTGACGCTATCAGTTTACCATTTGTGAACCTCCACGTGCATATATTAACGAATATTAAACCCTTTGAGTTGTTATCACGAGATAACATGGTTGTATTTCATGGCACTAAAGTTGGTTTCCTTAACGCATCATCTGAAGTGGTAAACACAAATTTAGTTCTTCTTAAGGTATATTCATCGTACAAGAGAATACTTGGGAACGTTACTGATAAATCACGAACTATGTGTACAGAGGTGCTTAAATCACAAATTATACCTCATTTGTTTCACGAAATTGATTTGCCACAACTTGATCTAAGAAATCATCAGTGCCTTCCCGTTATCGATTTGGTCGGTGAATCTCTACTTCTTCTTTACAACTTAGCTAAGGCAATCGACTGCCGGACTATTTATCGTCGTTGCAACGCTGTTGCTATCTTAGAAAGGTTCTTATCCACTGACTTCCAAATGGTTAAACTGAAATCCATTTTCATTTTGAGTAATATTCTTGAAGAAGAGGAAAACGACAAGTTGAATTCATCTCCACAAAACATTGAATTCCTTCTGGAGATGATTGGCGATGCTATGGACTGCAGTGATCATTATTGTATAAGAAGTAGCGAGAAATGCCATCTATGTGAACTTCTTCAAGGGTTGAACGGGGTGATAGTAAATGATGGCAACAAACGCCATGTCATCGATGGCAAGGGAACTGAGATCTTTATCAAAATAATTAAAGAATCAGAAGATTTTAGTGCTGAAGAACAAATAGAAGCTGTGAAGGGAATTTGGTTTTTATCTTTTGTTGAAGGCTATGCGGAGTATTTGAAGAGCCAAACCGAATGTGTAACTTTGCTTCAGGATATCAAGGCGACTAACTCGAGCGACAGTACCCTTCACAAGGAATGTACTGGAGCACTGTTTTCAATTTTGGGTCCGGATGATACAATTGTAGATGCAACCGCGGTAGATGTGATGATAAGTTACCAATGGGATTATCAGGTTATTATGTTGAAAATCAAAGATTTGTTGCAAAGGTCTGGGTATAAAGTTTGGATGGATGTTGATAAAGTAAATGAGGATGTATTGGAGTCGATGGCTGATGCAGTTGAGACTTCTCGTGTGGTGATCATGAGCATATCGCATCAATATAAGGATAGCAGATTCTGTAGAACTGAAGCTAAATACGCTTATTTACTGGACAAACCAGTGATACCGGTACTTGTTGAAAAAGATTACAGAGCGGATGGATGGCTTGGAGCAATCGTGTCGACTTCTTTGTACTATGAATTATACGAATACGAACAAATCGATCGCGAATGGCCAAGGATATTAGAACGCGTTGGCAAGTACTGCGGAGAAAATGTAATGACAACGACCAGTCCCGTTGCTAAACCAGTAAAAGTAGCTCCTTTACAAAGAGCGCTCACTATGGCTGTTTCCAATTGGACGCAGAATGATGTGCGAAAATGGTTGATAGAGAACAATTTAGAAGGAATATCTGATAAATTTCGTAACTTTAATGGAGAACTCCTTATGGAATTGTCTAGAGTTGGTAATGAATCGGTCGTTTCTCTGTACAAACTTATAGAGAAGTATACAGGTTGCGATGATTTATATATTCTAGTAAAATTCAGTTCCGCATTAAGCAAACTTTCTTTCCCTTAGATTATTATAAAACCAAAGTTTTAAATGTTCTCCTTACAACAGTGCACATAATTTATAATATTACAGAAATCTGATAAATATCTTTAACTTAAAAAAAATATCTTAATCTTTAGCTTAACGCTATTTAGGTTTAGAGGAATGGGGACAATAATTGTTGGGGTGTTCTGCTTTGTAACGCTTTTGTAGATTTTCTAAAACAGAAAATGACAAAATGAAAAAAAGTGACCCCCCCCCCCCCCCCCGGGGGGGGGGGGGGGGGTCACTATGATGAAAGATCATTACACTTACATCCTACACAGATCATCGCTTCCATTCACTGTTTAATCCGTATAACCTAAAACCGGTGTGTACTACCTGTGATGCACGTGTTTTGGCTTAAATATTTAGCTTTAAATGCCTTTACTAATATCGCATATTGCATTTCATTGCATTATTGGAAATTCCATGCAGTACGCATCCCGTTCTCAGTCCAGTCACCTATTTCGCAATTATATTGTCTTTAGACTTAATATAGTCATCATAATTCATAAATATTGTGATTATTTTTAATTTTAATTTTTTTATTGTTTAGCTTGCATTGCTGTTTGATATTTACGAACTAACTAACTTAGTGTTTTAAACTCTCATGATTCAACAACGTTTTGTTTGTGTACCAGTACCTACACTGTGGTCATGCTTTTTGATCTCGCAGTTCACAACAGCGCTTCCGGTGACCCAATCACCAAGTAATGTAATCAAGTAACATAAGTTGTGGAGCTAATAATCTAATTTGTTTTAAAAGGTTGCGAATTTAAGGGACTTGTGAGTAGAAACTACTTAAGTGAACTACATAAGAAACTACTTAATTGAACTACACAAAAGAAACTACTTAACTGAACTACATAAGAAACTACTTAACTGAGCTGTGCAGAATCAAGTGGAGATTCCATCCACAAAGTTGTGGGAATTTGTTGAAGAGTACTGTGTGTATGTTTAGTTCGCACAGTAAATAATTTGTTGACGAGTACTGTGTGTATGTTTATGTGTGTATGTTTAGTTCGCACAGTAAATAATTTGTTGACGAGTACTGTGTGTATGTTTCGTTCGCACAGTAAATAATTTGTTGAAGAGTACTGTGTATATGTTTAGTTCGCACAGTAAATAATTTGTTGACGAGTACTGTGTATATGTTTAGTTCGCACAGTAAATAATTTGTTGACGAGTACTGTGTATATGTTTAGTTCGCACAGTAAATAATTTGTTGACGAGTACTGTGTATATGTTTAGTTCGCACAGTAAATAATTTGTTGACGAGTACTGTGTATATGTTTAGTTCGCACAGTAAATAATTTGTTGACGAGTACTGTGTATATGTTTAGTTCGCACAGTAAATAATTTGTTGACGAGTACTGTGTGTATGTTTAGTTCGCACAGTAAATAATTTGTTGACGAGTACTGTGTATATGTTTAGTTCGCACAGTAAATAATTTGTTGACGAGTACTGTGTGTATGTTTAGTTCGCACAGTAAAGAATTTGTTGAAGAGTACTGTGTGTATGTTTAGTTCGCACAGTAAATAATTTGTTGACGAGTACTGTGTGTATGTGTAGTTCGCACAGTAAATAATTTGTTGAAGAGTACTGTGTGTATGTTTAGTTCGCACAGTAAATAATTTGTTGACGAGTACTGTGTGTATGTTTAGTTCGCACAGTAAATAATTTGTTGAAGAGTACTGTGTGTATGTTTAGTTCGCACAGTAAATAATTTGTTGAAGAGTACTGTGTGTATGTTTAGTTCGCACAGTAAATAATTTGTTGATAATTTGAAGTTCGATGAATTTTGTTGTTTCCATTTCATTCTTAAGGTTATATTCTAATTTGCTGCATGTCTTGATGTTTTCTTTTCTGAGCTGCAGATTTTGTGTTGCGCGATTAAATCTTCCTGCTATTAACTAACAAAGAGTAGCACTATAAAGGCTAACAACCACAAGTAGCATAGTGATACCATTGTTGTCACTGACATTTAATAACTAATATAATATGAGACAGGGGTGGAAACTCGACGCAAAACCCGCCTTGGCGAATTAATATCCCGCCTCAATGTTAAATTATCAATTTAGGGAAAGGAGCAGGTTACAGTGGCACGTTATTTTAACCAAAACAATAAACTAATCACAATAGAACAGGTTACAGTTTTATTTTTGTGAGTAATCATCTGTTATTTGTGTCGAATTTCCCCTGGAGAGTGATGAATTTGTATTGCGTCCAGTTCCCCCCCCCCCCCCCCCCCCCCCCCCTCCTATCTGTATAATAATAGTTGTTTCAGAGTCCTATCAAGTAATCATGCCAAAATAAACGGATCCCATTATGACTCCTATCAATATTCACTTTACATCAACCGCAGGTGCTTTTACATCGATGGGGTCTGGATCGAGCATGGGACTGGGCGGGTTGCAGAACTTCAGTGGAGGAACCGGTGGCTTTGGATCAATAGGCGGCACTACTGGAGGCCCCAGTGGGTTCAGCGGAATGGGTGGCCCCAGTGGCGGTTCACCAAACAACATTATCGACAGTATAAGCGCCGCATACACCGGTATGCCACATTATAATGGTTGGTAGTTAGTGTGATGGGCCTTAGGTGCGAAGGAACAATATCCGGTTATGGTGCAAAACATATATATAGGCGAAAGTCGCAATCTAAATCTTCATTAACGACCATGAATTGAGTGCAATTATAGAGAGATGGATAGTGACATGGGCCCTGCCCTGGCATACGTACCGTATAATGCGATAAACGATAAATACGTACCGTAGCTATATATATTTAAAGTACGAATTTAAAAGTATTGCACACATTTAAAATTTAATTCGCTAACATGTTAATAAATGTGTGATCGACGTGAGTTAAAGGCTAGCCAGAAAGCAACAGTTGTGAGAAACTGGCCTTCAGAGATGTCTATCAATCTTAAATCATCTTACTTAACTAGGGAGAAATGGTGATTATTTATTTTATCTTTGTTTACTCTCAGCGTCCTTCCCGGGACCCTACAACCACATGCAGTCTAACCAACCGCAGCAGACTCAACAGACCAATCAGGGAGGCGCACAACAGATGCACCATCCCGCAGTCAATATGCTGCAACAGTCGCCCGGAGGGATGCTCGGTTCCAAGCTCATGTCCATGCCAACCGCTTCCGGCAAGGAGCAGCAGCAGTCCTACGGCCCCGATGGATCCAACCTGTTCATTTACCATCTCCCGCAGGAGTTTACTGACACAGATCTCATCAGCGCCTTTCAACACTTCGGAAATGTCATCTCCGCGAAAGTATTTATCGATAAAAACACCGGCCTCAGTAAATGTTTCGGTAAGTTTATTTAAGTTTTTTACAAATCTAGCATATAATTCATTAATTATTATAGTTTACTGACTATTTTACTTTATCAAATCGATGAAGTTCTTGTAATGTAACGTTGTTGCGAATTTGTTTTGAAGGTTTTGTGAGCTACGATAATCCACATTCAGCTAATGAAGCCATCTCTAAGATGAACGGTTTCCACATTGGCAATAAGCGACTCAAGGTGCAGCTCAAACGCCCCCGTAACGTTTGAATCTCCTAGCAACAGTTCCTCTCTATATACACACACAAATCTCCCGGTTGTCCTAATTTTTTTCATTCATATTCAGACAGACATAATATAATAATAATCATAATTAGAGATCGCCTTTTTTTGTCAGTAATATAACAATTTCCTGTGGGTGCTTTGGGCGGCCTTTGCCGGGCGTATTGGGCATTGTGTTTTTGGTGCTGCATTTTCGGACTCAGTTTCTTTCAATTTCCTATAAAGTGCGTTTTTTTCGTTTAATTTTTTTGTGTCCTACGCCTGAGAGTGCGTGATTTTAGGTGCTGTGTATGTAATATGTACCGTCATAATTTTCATAGAAAGACGTTATCCGTGTTGTTTTCCTTTTTGGTTCGCCAGTTTTCGTCGCCTAGTACGCCTCCTGCAGTGGTTACGGGAATGCCGACGGTGTGTGTTTGTCGGACGCGATCGGAGATTGCATGTGTATGGGATAGCTTTGCGTAATATTTGTATCATATTTAGTGAGAAAGGAGCACTTGCAAATATTTATAGATAGTAATTAGTATTTATTGAAATGTATCAAATAAATTTTATTTTTGTTATATTGAATTGAGAGCTATGTAGAAGACGAAATAGTATTTTTGTTTTCTGAATTTATTGTGCATGCTAAGTAACATTTGGGCTATAATTTTTTTGCCCCCTTTGATTGTAAATGAATGTGAGTTTTTTTAATGTAACTATAGATGAAACGATGTAGACAATATGAGTTTAACTTACGGGTCTATTTTATTTCGGTTTGTAGCACTACAATGTACGTAACGTGGTCCAATAGCTTCTATGTATATTTTACTTTACAGACTTATATATTTTCATGAAATTAAATTTTGATTCGTTAAACGGGCCTACCTGGCCTCCTACCTGTTCACTTGTTTGATACCATTTTTTTTACTCATAGTGATTTTTTCAGCTTTCGATTAAGTTTTAAGTAAGTAAGTAGTTGTCAAACGCACGTGATTTATAATATCATACTAGATGAAAGGTTAGAAACTGCCATAGCTGCAATAACTTTCTGTTTTGTTGTTCTTTCTGCTTCATAGGCGATTAATTTTTGTCCGTAAGTCCACCGCCGATCTGTGCAACAGTTCCCTGTCATCAGAACAGCTATTTTTTCCAGTGTTATGTTCTTCTACAGATGTGTAATACTCGTTTGTTACTGTTTACTGCCGCCCTGTTCCGTTTACAAAGTCAGTAGTTACATTATTTTATTAGAAAAGTGGCGGGGAGTAACTAATTATGAACCTTTTGTGTCGAAGGTTTTTGTTGTCGGACTATTAATAGTTAATTAATAATGGACGGTTTCCTCTTTCGGACCACTGCAGTGTAGAATGTGGTCTGTGATTATGGGCGGTTGGTAAGGGACACCTTCGGGGCTAGTTACTGGATTGAAATATCGTATGTAGTATAGTAATTAGTTGTAAGTTTTAATAAAAGCCTAGTGACTAGCCACGAAGCATTGCCCCATACAGCCGTCCTACTGCGTCTGTACATTTTTGTGTTGCGTGTTTCTAGATTTGTTAATCTCCTTTTTTGCTCTGCTCAGTTAGTTGGCAAGTTACGTCTAATGACAGACACGGTCCATTGATTGGTTGGTGATCAGTTTGTCTGCGATTTTTTCTATTATACCATTGTGTGAGTGCGTGTGGTTCTGAGGGTCTATGTTCTCATTGATTACCTCTCTCTACACAGGGTTTGTCAGTTACGACACAGTGTCCAGTGCCAACAACGCTGTGACGGCGATGAACGGCTTCCAGATTGGCTCACGTCGACTCAAGGTCCAGGTCAAGCGCAGCCGGACAGCAGACAAGCCCTACTGACCTCCACTGTCCCTACCCCCACCATCTGTTTGTCGATCAACATGTTTAATTGTCTGTGTGTTCGTTTGTTTGTCTCAGTCAACCCGATCCTCTTGTTCCGGTAAGCTTATACTTGATGTTCTTGTTCTATTTCTGTAATACTTTATGTTGTACTTTCTTGTATCTAAATTTATAATAATACAATGATAGGCTTTAAATTATATGACCATTATTTACCTTTGTAACATTCCTTGATTTAATTTATGTTAATCGTATTGTCCACTTAATTAAACTACTAAATATTTAAATCGGAAAATTATTAAATAACTTATAATTTCGTGAATATTTTGGCAAACTTTGGGCACATAATTCTCGCTATCTCTAATGCTTAATAGTAAATATGAGATACCGGTAGTTAACAAAGTGCTGAAGCACTTTTACTCCCAAAAAGTGAATGCAATATAATTCTAAGACTAATTTATTATAATTGATTGTTTTTGTTAACGGTAAAGTTACTTGTTATCAGAATGTTTATTTGACACCATAAATATTTCTCAGTTTTTGTTACATAACGATATTCTTATTTTATGGGCCGAGCCTCGTATGTAGGGGAACCATTTCCGAACCGTGATTAATATTACAGTTCGGGCTATTAGTATGGTATCTATCTGCATGTCCATAGCTCGTATACAAAAGCTTGTCTTGTCACCAAAAATTACAGCTCCTTGATGACTTTGTGATTTATTTTGTTTGTTTGTTTGTCCAATTCTATAGATGTTTGTACGTAATCATCCAATCCATGTGTTGATCTCATCATTCTGTCGACCAATCACAGTGTTTGTCTTGTATGGCTTCTCTGCTACTAACTTGAAGATTAATTCTAATCGTATTTTAATCATCAACTGTTGTGGTTTTATCTGTCGTTCAGTACGTTGTACTAATGTCACACACCGGTCTGGAGTCAGCTTGTCTGCTATAGAAACTGTACGAAACCTGTGAGTCAACTGGAGTCGTCCAATGATATCATCGGTTTTGACGATATCATTTTGCTGTTTATGACCTGTTTAATGGTTTGTTATACTTGCTTATTTATTTCTTATAATAATTATTAACTATTATAATTAGTAATTAATACGCTATTACTCTAGTTATTTGGTATTAAAATGTAGCCCGTAGTTTAGTTGGATGGTTCTAAGTATTTCAAACAATGGCTATTTACATTTTCATATATGTGGTTGTTAGTTCTGAGTTGTGGGGCGAGCCACGAAAGTAAGCGAGCTTAGCATACGAACTACTATCTCAACCTGTGTGTCTGTCTGTCTTTCGCTCTAATCATTGGGGTCAATAAGCTTAAAAGTGGCCAATGGTTTGTCCGGAAGTTACGATATAATTTTAAATGCTTTAATTTATTCGTATTTAATAAAGTTATATATTATTTTGTAGCTAATTTATTTGCGCAGCTTACGCACAAAAAATTATGAAAATCTGTAAAGGCAGTCAAAAAATATGCCCCATTAAAGACTGAAATATCGTGAAAATCAGTTGTCCCTTACGTGACAAGACCACAAACAACTGTAAATTTTATTACCCCAAGTGGCAAATATATAGGAAACCTATATATTGTTGGGAAGCTTAGATGTTTTGCTTTCTTTTCCGATATATTTCAGGCCATAATATTCATGTTGAACCATTTGAGATCGATACATAAAATGAGCATGGATTTTTCAATTTTTGTGTCACATCTGTAACATTTACGTCTAGAATCTGAAGTAGTAACTGTAGGTTTACAGTTTTGATATATTTAGAATCTACAGGGTTTCTAACATATATAGGCCAAATATCACATACAAAGGGTAAGGTCATCTCATTTGGGAAGCATTTATGTTTAACAAAGTCAATATAGAAAGCATAAACGTCCATATCTGTAACGCTACAAATGTGGCCATAGATTTTGATAATATTAATCTCATACAAGTATAATGGTACGTGTGGAAAGGCAATTTGAATTTATGCCGCATTAACCCCAAGAGTTAATGTGATAAATAAACACCTAGGATGTGTAGCGGTTGTAAGCGATTTTGTCAACCATCTGTAACGCGTCACCGTTACAGTGCAGTGCGTTACAGATAAGGGATGTCTCATCTGTAACGCATTATATAACCAGTTATCGATGCGTTACAGACTATAGGTTTTCAGTCCTATCTATATGACAGTCCTATCTGTAACGGAGGGTCATCCTGAAATACAATAAGGCATCACTGACAATATTTGAATGCCTACGCGTTTGAGACCTTATTCGTCTTCCTACTGACATCCTAACTGCTCATGGTAATGTGGTAGTGTAAGTCTAATGCGTATAAAAGGCCTATATTTTACTATCAATTTCTAAATCATTGGCTTAACATCACATATGCAAATTGAATATGAATATAGTACATATTGAATATAGTATATTCCCGTGCCTTTTATACACCACACTACGTACGCTCTTTATAATATGTGCTACTAATAATTACTATACTACAGTGCTGTGCCATTACTTATTAATGTTGTGTTACTTTACTTAATTTGTACTTATACGTTGTATAATGTACGTAATAAACAAATCAATCAATCAATTACTGACTTACATGAAGGACTTATGCACTACTTATATTATTGTGATAAGTTTAGTCAGATCCTTTTATTGGATGAGGTAATGGACGTCTCTGAATCAGTTGCAGAGAAACGCCAGGGAGCTGTTAAATAAGTACAAAAAACAAATGGACCGCGGTTGTTACACAGAGTATTTTAAACAAGCATATAAAAGCGGCGCGATAGAGAACATTTAAAACGGGAAAAAAAAATCGTGTAAAACAAGATTATCGGTTACACAGAAAAATGTTAATGAAAAACTTTTTCTATTTATTGGAAATCATGTGTATTAAGTACATATAATTTAGTGGATGCGATGGTTATGGGCAGATATCGCTGTTTGTTACAGATGTTTGTCCAATAAATTACCTTATTGTCGAAGCAATAAGTTATAAATACTGCAAAATCCACAACATAATTACCGTTACAGATGGCCGTTACAGACGTTTGTCCCATAAATGTCATCACTGTAATGCGTTACAGTGGTAGACAAAAACGTTACAGATATGACATTAGTTTTTGCCATATATCTCCCTTTGAACAGCGCGTCATGCTCTCCCTCTACCATCACAAGATTCGCCATGAAATTATCTTTCGAATGGTGTATGGTATGGCACTAATTTCCGACAAAAATTTTTCTGTCAATTTGTACCCCTTTTTGGCCACTTTTAAGCTTATTGACCCATTGAATGTTTATTTCTCAGGAACTCTCCACTTTCTTAAATTAAAGCTTTGTCTCAGGACTGATCAAGTTTTTAGAAAGTTTACATAGGTCTTTAGTTCTCCTGTCTGCCGCTAGAGAGATAAATGTTATGCAAGTGTAAACCTTCTTATACCTGTGATTTAAATCCGTTTGAGCTGACTTTTGGTGTACTAGACTATTTGCGTCTTTGTGAAGAAGTTCTAGCCTTACTAATTGAAATTAAAACGTGCAGGGCAAACTGGAATAGACAGTGTCTGTTTTTTACTACCAGTTTAACACAAACTGAAATAGACAGTGTCTGTTTTTTACTACCAGTTTAACTCAAACTGAAATAGACAGTGTCTGTTTTTTACTACCAGTTTAACACAAACTGAAATAGACATTGTCTGTTTTTTACTACCAGTTTAACTCAAACTGAAATAGACAGTGTCTGTTTTTTACTACCAGTTTAACACAAACTGAACGCAGAACTCATTGATATTTTTTCTTCTTATATAGAATCTCGTACTGCGCGAAGGCCCGACAACGTGTTGTGTTGCGTGAATGAAAGTATTACGAGTTGTATCATATGGAGATAAGTGTATTCCTGTATTTTTGGAGGTGTTCGAATCTGAATTTCGTGTATTACAGGAATGTGTGTTTGTGTGTTCCATTTTCGTTATGTTTATCTTCAAACATTTATTAGAAAGCATTCCATTCACTTTGATTACAACAATATTTGCGGATTTGGACACCATCTTGAATTATATACCTTTCATTTATTTAACAATTTATTTTAACGTATTTAATTCGGATATAGCGATTTACATGTAAAATATACCTTCAGCCATATTTTTATTCGGTTGTTGACTCGGTAGAAGATACGTGTACGTACACGTACATTTAGTGTTTTTAATGCCATAAGCTAAGTTGAGCAGAAGGGATATTGCACTTTAGTATTAGGTGTTTTCATTGATTTGGTTGGATGTGTGATTGGTGCATGTCAACTGTGCTAATGTTTGTTGTATTTTGATCCCGTGTGGGTATCTGATGAGCTATTTTGGGGCTTACTGTAGATGCGTTTGTGATTACACTTGTGCTACCACTTTCCATATAATATTATTAGATTAGAATAGTTAATTTGGTAAATATTTCACCATTTAGATTTAGTAATTATAACAAGGACCTGGTTTGGTACTGCTGTATTTTTTTCTTGTGGTAACATATTTTTTTAAATTCTAAAGTCTGTAAATTAAATTGGTTATTTATGACCGGGCCTGGCATATTGAAATATAATACACATGTTTATTATTATTATAATTACAGCTTTGGTGTTTTATGTATTTTTGACGTCAAGTTTTTCTTCCAGAAATGCTACAGTTTTAGCGTTCTTATGAAATGATTATCTCATATTATTATTGTTAGAAATTTTGTGTTTTCCATGTGATGATGGCATCTTAGATGTTGGGTAGCCTATTTTTTGAATTTTATGTTAGTTGTTTATTGTCAATTCTCAATGGTAAATATTTATTCGTACTTGTTCGTGGTTGGTTATTGCATTGCATCGCCGTAATTCTTAAGAATTATTTGTAGCTTCAGGTTCAGTTATATCTTTGGAACTCTGAAAATATCGTAAATGTGATATGCTGCCCCGTTTCGTAGGTGAGTGACCTCTCCATGTTCCTTATAATAAGTTTTAAACTGAACTATATGTTAATTTTTTGTTGTGTATTATAAATTTACGTGTGATTTTGTTTTGTAGATAACTTTTTGTTTGCGTTTTCAGCCTGTCAGTTTCGGTGTCTTTGATCCTTATTGAGTATTATAATTACCTCTGAAATGTATTTTTTCTGTTTTGTGTAATTATATATGGATATTTGCGTTTTTCTATTTTCGTGACTTAAATCTCCCCACTTATTATTTCATCTACGTTTTTCTCTTTAATGTTTCTCAGTCTATTAAGTATAATATTATTTACCGCAACTGAGTTAATGTGGGATTTCATTTCTCAACATTGGCCTTGCTCAGTTGGTATTGAATAGTAGTGGACGGCTTGAGTTCATTTTCTCCTTTAAAGTTACCTCATTAGTAGATTATACAAGAGCTCTACTAGTAGATTATACAAGAGCTCTACTAGTAGATTATACAAGAGCTTTACTAGTAGATTATACAAGAGCTTTACTAGTAGATTATACAAGAGCTCTACTAGTAGATTATACAAGAGCTCTACTAGTAGATTATACAAGAGCTCTACTAGTAGATTATACAAGAGCTCTACTAGTAGATTATACAAGAGCTCTACTAGTAGATTATACAAGAGCTCTACTAGTAGATTATACAAGAGCTCTACTAGTAGATTATACAAGAGCTCTACTAGTAGATTATACAAGAGCTCTACTAGTAGATTATACAAGAGCTCTACTAGTAGATTATACAAGAGCTCTACTAGTAGATTATACAAGAGCTCTACTAGTAGATTATACAAGAGCTTTACTAGTAGATTATACAAGAGCTCTACTAGTAGATTATACAAGAGCTCTACTAGTAGATTATACAAGAGCTCTACTAGTAGATTATACAAGAGCTCTACTAGTAGATTATACAAGAGCTCTACTAGTAGATTATACAAGAGCTCTACTAGTAGATTATACAAGAGCTCTACTAGTAGATTATACAAGAGCTCTACTAGTAGATTATACAAGAGCTCTACTAGTAGATTATACAAGAGCTCTACTAGTAGATTATACAAGAGCTCTACTAGTAGATTATACAAGAGCTCTACTAGTAGATTATACAAGAGCTCTACTAGTAGATTATACAAGAGCTCTACTAGTAGATTATACAAGAGCTCTACTAGTAGATTATACAAGAGCTCTACTAGTAGATTATACAAGAGCTCTACTAGTAGATTATACAAGAGCTCTACTAGTAGATTATACAAGAGCTCTACTAGTAGATTATACAAGAGCTCTACTAGTAGATTATACAAGAGCTCTACTAGTAGATTATACAAGAGCTCTACTAGTAGATTATACAAGAGCTCTACTAGTAGATTACAATCTTCTCTACCAGTATCACCCTACTATATGGGGGCGCTATGATGGTGGGTCCGTTGACATTGTGTACGGCTGACGTGGGTTCCACCATCACTATGTAGGGCTGACCGCGAGATCTGGGGGTCGGTATGATGGTGGGTCCACCGTCACTGTGTACGGTTGACCGCGAGATATGGGGGCGGTATGATGGTGGGTCCACCGTCACTGTGTACGGCTGACCGCGAGATCTGGGGGCGCTATGATGGTGGGTCCACCGTCACTGTGTACGGTTGACCGCGAGATCTGGGGGCGCTATGATGGTGGGTCTGTCGACACTGTGTACGGTTGACCGCGAGATCTGGGGGCGCTATGATGGTGGGTCCACCGTCACTGTGTACGGTTGACCGCGAGATCTGGGGGCGCTATGATGGTGGGTCCACCGTCACTGTGTACGGTTGACCGCGAGATCTGGGGGCGCTATGATGGTGGGTCCACCGTCACTGTGTACGGTTGATCGCGAGATCTGGGGGCTCTATGATGGTGGGTCCACCGTCACTGTGTACGGTTGACCGCGAGATCTGGGGGCGCTATGATGGTGGGTCCACCGTCACTGTGTACGGCTGACCGCGAGATCTGGGGGCTCTATGATGGTGGGTCCACCGTCACTGTGTACGGTTGACCGCGATATTTGGGGGCGCTATGATGGTGGGTCCACCGTCACTGTGTACGGTTGACCGCGATATTTGGGGGCGCTATGATGGTGGGTCCACCGTCACTGTGTACGGTTGACCGCGAGATCTGGGGGCGCTATGATGGTGGGTCCACCGTCACTGTGTACGGTTGATCGCGAGATCTGGGGGCTCTATGATGGTGGGTCCACCGTCACTGTGTACGGTTGACCGCGAGATCTGGGGGCGCTATGATGGTGGGTCCACCGTCACTGTGTACGGCTGACCGCGAGATCTGGGGGCTCTATGATGGTGGGTCCACCGTCACTGTGTACGGTTGACCGCGATATTTTGGGGCGCTATGATGGTGGGTCCACCGTCACTGTGTACGGTTGACCGCGAGATCTGGGGGCTCTATGATGGTGGGTCCACCGTCACTGTGTACGGTTGACCGCGAGATATGGGGGCTCTATGATGGTGGGTCCACCGTCACTGTGTATGACTGACCGCGAGATCTGGGGGTCGCTATGGTGGTGGGTCCACCGTCACTGTGTACGGCTGACCGCGAGATATGGGGGCTCTATGATGGTGGGTCCACCGTCACTGTGTACGGTTGACCGCGATATCTGGGGGCGCTATGATGGTGGGTCCACCGTCACTGTGTACGGTTGACCGCGAGATATGGGGGCGCTATGATGGTGGGTCCGTTGACATTGTGTATGACTGACCGCGAGATATGGGGGCTCTATAATGGTGGGTCCACCGTCACTGTGTACGGTTGACCGCGAGATATGGGGGCGCTATGATGGTGGGTCCGTTGACATTGTGTATGACTGACCGCGAGATATGGGGGCTAAACATTAAATGTTTGCGAATATATGTGTGATTCAACTTCTTGCCATATTGTGAGTATTCAGTACAACAAGTCGTGGACCCTCGCTCGCCTCACAGTATCACTCTAAATAGTTGACAACATTAATTTCAAAGTTTTCCGCCACCGTAATAGACCTGCAATAAACCATATGGGCAAAATGGGTTCAATTATTTGTAAACCATAAACCAAGCCGTCCACTATAATTCTTATATTTATTATTTGTACCTAAATAATGCCAGATATCCAATGAATTTGAAAGGTTTGGTGCTATCAATATGTTTGTATTTGTATGGTCTATCGGTTCTTTACGGCAAATCTTTATTAATATATAATATGTATTCATACAATAATTGATATACAGGTATAATATAATATAGTGATATACTTTTAGTGGATTTATGTGTAGATTGTACGGGCTGGCTACGAAGGTCTCCCTAATGCTGTACAATGGCTCACCTGTTTAGTTAATTAGTAGTACAGACATATACACTACTGTATACATACGTCATAATAATAAATAATATATATATTTTTCGCTATATGTTGCCTCTTTAATATTATTTCGGTTCCACGATATTGTTTGGTTTTTTTGTTAGCCCGAAAACATTTTTTGTGCATAACATTACATAAAATTAATGATAATTTTTCTGTTTAATGTAACTTAAATAATTGAAAACCGTAAATGTACAGTAGCGGCATATAGCAAGACCCACCTTACTTGTTTATTTTGCCTTATTCATTAATGACTTGCTTTGCCTAGGGTAATCTCTTATTATTATTTAGCCATTTATTGGTATCTATGGTAATGGTGTTTGGTGATTGTCATTGTTACCCTAGGATAAGGGGTATTCTAGAACAATTAATAATAGCTATGCTAAGTAGCGAGGTATGTAATAAGTTATGATGTTGGTTAGGTAAGGTAGTTAATAACATTGTGCTAACCGTAGCCGTATGGTTTCTTATGTTAGGTATATAATATGCGGCCATGTCTATATGAGATATAAATAATTGGTGCTTGCATGCTTCACTAGGTATGAAAATATTATATCGGATCTTAATTGGTATGACTTCTCTCAAAAATAACGCCACACTAACAATAGTAAATTATAATCTCATGTTTAGTTATACAACTAAATAATGGAAGAATTATAAAATATGTCACTGGATGAGGATTGAACCAGGGCTCTACTTTGGAGCCGCGGTAGGATACGATGCAACACGATATGTAATTTTCGCGATTTTTATCGTATTTTCGTATCGTAATTTTTTCAAGCTTTTTTACTCTTGCTAAAGGAGCGGAAAGCCCGATAATGGTCTGTATATTAGAACGGGTTATAGATTCACAGTGACACTATTTGTTCAAATGCTTTATATTGGTACTTTAAGTGAAAATCTAAGTTAACTTAGCTCCTCATTGTAGATGTTATAGACATCAAATATGTTCAATTATATCCGATATAATTTATAATATTATAATAATAGATCTTGCGTCATTGTTACTCGGTCTAAGTTGACCCCATTTGAAGGCCGTACATTAACTGCACCCAATTAATTCTTAACATTTCACAATTAATAATATAATGACGCATGATTCCTGTAGTCATTCTATAGTAGCAAGAGACACTAGTCCAATATATAATTTTGTTCGATAGGTGTATATAGCTACTATAATGTACTTTATTATCTGTAAGGCTTGATGGTTATAATAGCATCACCACATTCTCGTGTATTTAGAGTACATGTACATATATTTGTTCCGGTCCATTTGGTGCATCGATATTCACCCCTGTTCTTGGTCTTTTTAAATATACCACGCGGTGTATATAATACTTGTCATTGGTTCAGAAGACAACAACGCCAACACCGTACGAATAAGCCACATTATCGACAATTTATAATATCATTTTGAAAATCCCTAAAACTTGTTTTATTAAAGCTTAAGTTGTGTTCACATCAGGTTCCTTGCCTAATATAGATATGTGATATGTTCTCCTCAGATGGTCTAATAAGCAATTCATTGACAATTTATCGATAATTATTTATCTTTCTGCTCACCACACCCAAACACCGGTACTCAAAAATCTACCTTATGTGAACACATGAGATGTATTTGTTTAATATTTTGAAATCTGATACAAAAGCAACTATTTATTTGTGTAAAATATTATTGTTATATTTACTTCCCGGTTCCGAGTCGTCAACTTTAGGGAAATAGTTTATCCATTTTTTTTCCGGTTAAGATCTGATGGAGCTATACATTAATTTCGTTCAGTCATACGGCCCATCATACTGTATTTGTCGTTATTTTACACTGATGCATCATGTGGTTTTTTGAGTTTACCAAGAAACTTTCCTGTTGTTTTCGTCTTTAGTGTTTGCCGCCCGTTTTTTTTTTGTTAATTTATTTTAGTGGTTTTTGTTTGGTTTTTCCGTAGAAATTGTGCCGGTTTTTTTGCTTCACGCTGTTAATGTAGATGGTTATGCCTACTGAGTTTATGCATTCTTAGACTTTTCTGTTATTGTTTGGTTTAGTTACGTATTAATTTGTGATTTAGTAAATACAGAAAAACGTAATTATATAATAACAATTTATTTCTTCCGTTGCCAATTATTGGGGCTGAATACTGACGATACAATGGATGTAAAGGAGTGACAGACATGGGAGGGGGGGGGGGGGGGGGGGGGTGACCAGTTTCAAATCTTGGAGAATTAATAGTAATAAATCAATTAGGGGAAAGGTTAATAACCAAAACAATAAACGAATGTCAGTGCCACAGGTTGAGTGACGGTAATCGGTAATTAGCTGCTAGTTAGTGTGCAAATAAAGTACAACTCGTTTTATTAACTCGAGAGTTAGTGGGGAAAATACAATTAGTTTTAGAAACCTGTTAGTTAGTGGGGATATAAAATACAACTCTTTTTATAACCCCGAGAGTTAGTGGGGATATAAAGTACAATCAGTTTTATAAACCTGTTAGTTAGTGGGGATATAAAATACAACTCTTTTTATAAACCCAAGAGTTAGTGGGGATATAAAGTACAATTCGTTTTATAACCCCGAGAGTTAGTGGGGATATAAAGTACAACTCGTTTTATAACCCCGAGAGTTAGTGGGGATATAAAGTACAACTCGTTTTATATACTCAAGAGTTAGTGGGGATATAAAGTACAACTCGTTTTATAAACCTGAGAGTTAGTGGGGATATAAAGTACAACTCGTTTTATCACCCCGAGAGTTAGTGGGGATATAAAGTACAACTCGTTTTATAAACCCTGAGTTAGTGGGGATATAAAGTACAACTCGTTTTATAAACCCTGAGTTAGTGGGGATATAAAGTACAACTCGTTTTATAAACCCTGAGTTAGTGGGGATATAAAGTACAACTCGTTTTATAAACCCTACTACTACTACTAGGATCGGCATGCTGCATTGCAGCTGCATTTTTAAGAATGCTGTGCCGGCTTATCGCCAAAATTGCACCGCCACAACTCCCTATCACCCATCACATTTGCTAGATCATCCGCATCTTCAAGGCCAGTGTCCTTTAAGATGCGTCTCAAGAAAGTCATGGGCTGTCCACCATGCTTATTCACCCCCATGAGGCTGCCAAAGTACAAGATTATGCACTGGCTGGTCCTCACGGCGAAAGCAATGTCCTGCAAAGCGGAGGCGATTTTGTTCTAGTGTCAAGCTTGGGGGAACCAATGAGACACCTCCAATGTTATATAGTGTCTGGTTGGAGATGTGTGCATTGAACTTGACACAATGAACCCGGCGTAGCATTCTTGTGAATGTGCCATCCAGAGATTTGGTGTCCTCAGCAGTTAGAGCCCAGCATGGACTCCCATAGAGGACTACTGGAACTACTGCTGCTCTAAATAACCGGACCTTAAGTTTCCGATTAATTCTCGGTGACTTCCAAATCCGGGAAAGCCTATTCAAGGCTGCCCTTGCCTTTCCCTTACGTATTCGAAGGTCCTCATCTGACTTCCGGATCCATGATCCCAGGTAACAGAAGTCATCCACATGCTCAAGCATACCATCTTTTGAGCTTATGCTCATCCGATCAGAGACTTGCTGAGGACTTTCAAAGTTAACTGTCAAAATTTTGGTCTTTCTGGAGTTAATAAAAAGACCAACACTAGAAGCAGCATGTTCTAATGAGCTGAGCAGCCGTTGGGCGCCCTTTAGTTATTCTTAGAGTACTCCTAAGTCATCAGCAAAGTCTAGATCAGTTAGGTACTTAGCAGGATTTCCTCGACTTCTGGAGCCAGTAGGTGGAGTTATCATCACCCCATCATCATTATGATGATCTAAGGACATGCGTAGAACATAGTCAACAACAATTATGAACAAGAATGGTGCAAGTGTGTCTCCCTGGAGGACGCCCCATAACACTTCAAATGGTTCTGTGTCACCGTCAACAGTAGACACAAATGATGTCGAACCATCGTATACTGATCTGATTGCTGCAATAATTTCATCAGGAATCCCATATAATGAAAGTATGCTGAACATACGTGAGCGAGAGACTGAATCAAAGGCCTTGAAGAAGTCAACAAAGATAACAGCCAGATGCCTGTCTTTCTTTTTTGATAACTCTTCAATTATCCTTCTAAGTGCCAAAATGGGCTCCATGGTCCCACGGCCTTTACGGAACCCATTCTGATTTCCACGGAGCAGTCTCTCAATGGGATCCCTGATGCGATTTAATAGAATTCTATTGTATAGCTTTGCAGCAATCGAGATCAATGAGATTCCCCGAAAAGAACCATAGAGTGTTAGGTTGCCCTTCTTGGGAACTGGCACCAACTTATTTGTTTTCATTTCTTGTGGGACTCTTGTTGTACGGTACATGTCTACTATGATGGGATAGATGAGCTTTAAACACTCAGGTATTTTAAAGACCTCAGGGGGAACACCATCTACTCCACTGGCACGATTGGTCTTAATGCTCTTTGCAGCAGCCTTCACTTCTGCAAAGGAGATATCACCAATGGGAATATCTGGGAGTACAGACTCAGACACTTTTACTTCTATAAAGTTATCAGGCAATACCCTGTCATTATTGAGGAGCTTTTCAAAGTGGGCCTTCCAACCATTGAGGCGATCGGCTGGTGATTCAGCCTTAACCTTGGTGGTTGGTTGGCTATTCCGTCCAGTAAGCAAGTTGATCGATTTCCATGCCTGGGATGATTGCCTGCTGTCGTCAGCATCATTGATGGCATCAACCTGTTGGTTTATTAGCTCCTGTAAATTAATAGAGTACTGCCTGTTCAGGGACCTAGATGCAGCCTTAACTGCATTCTTGGCCGCTGTAGTCTGTTTGAGTCGGGACTCTTTCTGCGCCTTGTAGAGGTCATTTCGGCACTTCTGAATTTATAAACCTAAATCTGAATTTATTTAAGTTATAAACCCTAGAGTTAGTGGGGATATAAAGTACAACTCGTTTTATAAACCCTGAGTTAGTGGGATATAAAATGCAACTCGTTTTATAAACCCTGAGTTAGTGGGGATATAAAGTACAACTCGTTTTATAAATCCGAGAGTTAGTGGGGATATAAAGTACAACTCGTTTTATGAAACCAAGAGTTAGTGGGGATATAAAGTACAACTCGTTTTATAAATCCGAGAGTTAGTGGGGATATAAAGGACAACTCGTTTTATGAACCCGAGAGTTAGTGGGGATATAAAGTACAACTCGTTTTATAAACCCTGAGTTAGTGGGGATATAAAGTACAACTCGTTTTATGAACCCAAGAGTTAGTGGGGATATAAAGTACAACTCGTTTTATAAACCCGAGAGTTGGTGGGGATATAAAGTACAACTCGTTTTATAAATCCGAGAGTTATTGGGGATATAAAGTACAACTCGTTTTATAAATCCGAGAGTTATTGAGGATATAAAGTACAACTCGTTTTATAAACCCTAGAGTTAGCTGCGATATAAAATATAATTCGTTTTATAAACCCGAGAGTTAGTGGGGATATAAAGTACAATTCGTTTTATGAACCCAAGAGTTAGTGGGGATATAAAGTACAACTCGTTTTATAAATCCGAGAGTTAGTGGGGATATAAAGTACAACTCGTTTTATGAACCCAAGAGTTAGTGGGGATATAAAGTACAACTCGTTTTATAAATCCGAGAGTTATTGGGGATATAAAGTACAACTCGTTTTATAAACCCTAGAGTTAGCTGCGATATAAAATACAATTCGTTTTATAACCCCGAGAGTTAGTGGGGATATAAAGTACAACTCGTTTTATAAACCCGAGAGTTAGCTGCGAAATAAAATACAATTCGTTTTATAACCCCGAGAGTTAGTGGGGATATAAAGTACAACTCGTTTTATAAACCCGAGAGTTAGCTGCGATATAAAATACAATTCGTTTTATAACCCCGAGAGTTAGTGAGGATATAAAGTACAACTCGCTTTTTTAAACCCTAAGGTTAGTGGGATATAAAATACAACTCGTTTTATAAACCCTAGAGTTAGTGGGGATATAAAGTACAACTCGTTTTATAAACCGGAGAGTTAGTGGGGATATAAAGTACAACTCATTTTTTTAAACCCTAAGGTTAGTGGGATATAAAATACAACTCGTTTTATGAACCCAAGAGTTAGTGGGGATATAAAGTACAATTCGTTTTATGAACCCAAGAGTTAGTGGGGATATAAAGTACAATTCGTTTTATAAAGCCTAGAGTTAGTGGGATATAAAATACAACTCGTTTTATAAACCGGAGAGTTAGTGGGGATATAAAGTACAACTCGTTTTATATTGAATGAATGGGCAATCTTTTTAGGCTCGTTAAGCCAAGGAATGCCTGTTCACCACCATGGGTGATCTTCCACAGTAAACCCTTTCACTCTGTTTCCCAAGTTGCCTTGGTTACCATTTATCGACCAGTTAAGGATGAAAGCCAGTGTTGGGCTAGGCTGCAGCATTTAAAGCATTGTGCCCAAACAGTGCTGCCCCATCTAGGGATCGAACCAATGCCTCCTGATTGGAAGCTCAGGAATGTCACCATTATACCAAGCTGCTTCGAGTTATGTTTTATATTATCCCTCTAACTCGTTTTATAAACCCAGGAGTTAGAGGGATATAAAATACAACTTGTTTTATAAACCCAGGAGTTAGAGGGATATAAAATACAATTCGCTTTATAAACCCGAGAGTCAGGGGGTTATAAAGTACAACTCGTTTTATAAAACCGAGAGTTAGTGGGGTTATAAAGTACAACTAGTTTTATAAACCCGAGAGTTAGTGGGGTTATAAAGTACAACTAGTTTTATTAACCCAAGCGTTGGAGGGGGTATAAAGTACAATTCGTTTAATAAACCCGAGAGTTAAGTGGGGATAGTACAACTGGTTTTATAAACCTGGGTGTTAATGGTACGAATAAATTATAAGTTTATGAAAAAACCTTACAACTTTGTTTCTTATTACGAGGAGAAAGGGAACGATCTACAAACCTGCTAGTTGTCTTCGGTTTGCTGCCCGCGAGAGTTTCCAATATTATTAATTTCCATAATCGAACCCATATTCACTGCCAAGTGGTTAGAGCCCAGCATGGACTCCCATATAAGAGTACTGGTACTACTGCTGCCCTAAATAAACGAACCTTGAGGTTCCGTTTTATTATATGGGACTATCAAATCCTGAGCAGACTATTCAATGCTGCCCATGCCTTCCCCTTACGTATTCGAAGGTCTTCACTTGATCCATGATCCCAAGTAGCAGAAGTCATCCACATGCCCTGGAGGGAGCTTATGCCCTTACGATCAGACATTTCTTTAGGGCTGTCAAGGTTTACTGTCAACATTGTGGTCTTCTTGGAGTTTACAAAAGGTCCAACACTAGAAGCAACCTGCTCCAATGAGCAGAGGAGCCTTTGGGCTCCCTCTAGTGATTCTGACAGTACCCCTAAGTCATCAGCAAAGTCTAGAGCAGTAAGGTACTTTGCTGGATTTCCTGTACTTATTGTGCCACTAGGGGGTGTTACCATCACTCCATCATTATTAAGATGGTCTAAGAACATGCGTAAAATATAATCACCCACAATTTCGAATAAGAATGGTGCAAGTGTGTCACCCTGATAGATCGAATAGATCTGTATCACCGTCAGCATTAGACACAAATGTGGTGGAACCATCCTACAGTGATCCGATAGCTGCAATAATTTCCTCAGGAATCACATATGCTGCAAGTATGCTGAACATACTTGGTCGTGAGACTGAGTAAATTTTAAAGACCCCAGGGAGCACAATGGGAGAACAATGGGGGTATCTGTGAGCACCGACTCAGATACACGATGTACTGTACCTCAAAGTTATCATATCAGGCATTACCCTGTCATTGTTTAAAAGCTTCTCAAAGTGGGCATTCCAACCATTGAGGCGTTCAGCTGGAGATTCAGCCTTAAACTTGGTGGTTGGTTGACTTTTCCTCATAGTGAGCTGGTTTATTGATTGCCACGCCTGGGCTGATTGCCTGCTATCATAGGCATTGTTAATGGCATCAACCTACTTATTGATAAGCTCCTTCAGATTATCAGACCATACTGCCTGTTAAGGGACCTAGATGCAGCCTTAACTGCATCCTTGGCTGTCCTTGTGTGCCTGAGCCAGTTGGACTCATTCCGCGCCTTAGAGAGGTTATTTCGGAACTTATGAATTCTGTGGTCAGTCCATGACCACGTTTTTCCTGTTTCGAGTTGCTAACATAACTGCTTCTGTGAAGGCAGTATAGCCCTCGCAGTGATCTGCTGTTTCAGAGGCGAGAATCTCCCAACCTCATTTTTTTTTAATTGAACATCTGGGCTAGCGCCCCCAGCGGCTATATTAACAATATTCAAAATATTATGATAATATATTATTTATAGAAAACGGCACATTGCAATGTAATTTAAAATTAACGGCGGTCATGATACTTAATAAAAGGTCTGACAAATATTATACTATACATACATAAAAACGGAATAAGTAAAAGGTCTAGCGCAAGGATTGTAAATAAATTTTAGGTTTATGTTGTAAAGTTATTGTAATATAGTTAGATTTGATTGTTACAATATGAACTTAATACTGCAGATCATGGGAATTAATTAGGTAACACCATAGAAGTCAAGCAAGACTGAATGAATGCCTATTGCTGTGGGTTCCCTCAGTGGAGTTAAGAATGCAATGTGTGAAATAATATATGTATAAGTTTAGTGGGCTCATGGAGACATCCTGGAGTCGATTTATTTGTTTCCTGAGGAAGCAGCTTTGTATAGTCTACCCTGCCGAAGACTGATGACAAGTCCAAGGAAAGGATATATGTGTTTCTGAGTGTTGCTTGTTGAAGTAGGAGATAATATTGGTAACGGTCAAGTAAGTGATTTCAGTGCTTATTGGTGGTTTATAACCCAGTTGTAGGTCATTTGTTTTTAACTGTATTATAAGCTCTTTTAGTACTGTAGTCTCCCAGAGTTATGCGATAATAGCTATTAGTGTTATCCCTCGATAGTTTTTTGCAGTGGTCTTATTTAGTGTTTTCCCTTTGTGGACTGGTATCAGTAGTGACTCTCCTAATTTGTTTGGACATGAT
>JAUCBJ010008952.1:0-22599 GCA_032718475.1 Nemertoderma westbladi | reverse complement strand
TGAAATTGAACTCTCAGTATAATGGACTTCACCATGTACATGGGAGCGGCGGAGAGTTCATCTTTAACAACCAGCTAGCTATCTTACATCAGAAATGCAGTATAAGCTGTTGCACTCTGATTGTTACAGTAGCTTCCATGTGAATAATACAAAACCGGATTATAATTCCAAGGTTGAATAACAAACTCGCCTAGAGGGAGTGGGTAAGAGAGTAGGCCTATGCAGTACTTAGGTGGGTACCCCCCCCCCCCCCCCCCACCCCCCCATAGTTAGCCCCATCTTTCCGAAGCTTCTGAACCTAACGTCATACATCAGTATTCATGATGTCAGCTGATTTACTTTATTGCATGATTGTTGTATATCGGACATAAGAAATATAATTATGACAAAACCATGGGTAATTTCTTTCATTCCTATGATCAGGATACATACATATATCCCTATGCATTAATGCATTACATGTCACAGGTGCATCCATCACATACCTACACTACAGCGGACATGCTGGCGCCTAGTATAGTGCCTACTCTCAATGCATTGTCTCAAACCGTGTTTACAAATGGACGGTGAAGGTAAGACCTTACTTACATCAATGCATGCAACATCCCAACAGTTCGTGATCTCGCATGCAATTGTCCTTATATATATTGTATTACACGCGGGAAGAAATAAATTGGGCAAACATACCCCCCCCCCCCCCCCCCCCCCCCCCATTACCCCATGTTTGCATGTAAAAGAATTAATTAATAGATTTGATTAAAACTGGTGTAGCACGGCTGGTAAAAATTTGGTGAGTGAACGAGACCCTTACCCCAATATGAGGTCATTGTGGTTAATTCTATTTTAAAGTGTTATCACGATGAAATACTAAATGTTTGTTTATTTTCCTTATAAATATTCGCTAGCAAACAATATTTAAATTGACGCGACCAAAGTATCCTGGACGACGATATAACCAAGTTACCACGTTTTACAGTGACCCTTTGAGACATACAACCAAACCAACAATTTTAAGTTAAAGTCTATTTTTCAAAAATGGTATTGCAATCTGATTTACAATAACAACCTGATTGAAATTTCATTAAGTGCAGCTCCTAATCTCACACCAACATTTTTGGGTATAACTTTTCGCCGTATCCGTATCCGTATGCATTTGCCGTATCCGTATGTACATTGCACATACGCGTATGTGCGTATGTAATGGATTCCTATGGAGAATAATCCGTATGTTATTTTAATGATTGGCATTGCGGACCAGTAAGAAGTGCACAGCACACATGCAGACTGAAGACAGGTAGGCCTACTTAAAGCTAAGTGATTTAAAGAGTGTGGCTGCCGCTACCTAATGGCAAGGCAAATAAACATTGTAGGTCCAGGATGAGTGACAGATGATGTCCTTCAGCCCCGGGATGCGCCACAGCGCTTGTTTTATTGTACACTGATCACAGTGTACAATGACACTGGCCCGCCCGGTTGGACTTAGATTAATTACTGGCACCCGGTTGACTAACTGGCACTAGGTTGGACTTGTTGGCTCTTGGTTGCATATGGTTAACTAAATACTGGCCCCGAAACAGCGAAAGTAAAGGTATTATATGTTAATAAATTCACAAAGAAGGACAAACTGACACGGCGGTTTTTAATATCTGTGCGAATGTTTATTCCCTTAGCATTCTCATTGCTGCTTCTATCAGTCTATACTATTTTAGTGCCATATACTGTAGCCAGGTAGCAACCAACAACATTCTATAGCCAGGTTTGTGGAAAAACAGTTCAAAAATAAATCACGGTTGGTTAGATTTCCAAGCGGTGCCAAGAAGAGTTATGTTTAGGTACTGCACTGCTGGCGCAACCCGGGGCTGGCGGACACCAGCTGTCACTCGACACGGACCTGTCCTGCATTATTTATTTGACAAAAGGTAGCAGCAGCCACACTCTTTAAATCACTTAGCTTTAAGTAGGCCTACTTGTCTTCAGTCTGCATGTGTGATGTTCTCTTCTTACTGGTCCGCAATGCCTAATCTCTAAAATCACATACGGATTATTCTCCATAGGAATCCATTACATACGCGTATGTGCATACGGATACGGCGAATGCGGATGGATACGGATACGGCGAAAAGTTATACCCAACATTTTTTCACCTCAAATATCTACTAATTAATATACAACCGGTATCTACCCTAGTAGAATATGATAAGGAAGAAATAAGTAGAACCCTTTCATTAGTATCGAAGGGCGCCTCTGTGCAGGACTCAATGGTGACATCCAAGTTGTTTAATTTCTTACAACAGGCCTGGATGGACAGTGGTTATTCAATTTGCTGATGATGCAAAGTAATTTTTGCTCACTGATGGTGCATCTCATGGTGCATCTCGGTCCGGAATCCATGGTTGGTGACATCAATTTCTAACAAACCCTTCCTCGACGGATGTATACAGAAGAGATTATACTATACTCCTATTGTACAGTATAACCAACCATTGAATGTTTTACAAGTTGTAAATCAATACGGATAGCAACTTAAAGTAGATTGAAGAATGTACTTGTATGTAATGCATCCTTTGTAACTCAATCTACAATCTATATGTAATTATATTGTTTATCTCATAGCATTGTAATTAAATTTTAAAATAATTACTGTTTTGTTATATATTTAGCATGTGTTTATCATTTTATCGTGTTAATACGTGTATTTTTAATGTCAGCTCATGCATTCCATAACAAAGAATAGAGATATAGATTTACTTTAAATTGATACTTTACACTGTCAAGCATATTATTGTTTATTGTTTTGATTAGAATAGCCGGCCCCAGTAATCAGCACTTTTCCATTAATTCTTACTTTAAACATGATTTTCACAAAGGCGGATAGATTTGCGTTTTGTGGGTAGTCATTTAATAAATGCCAACGTTATATTTGGTCTATTTAATTGTATTATTAATTTTTGGGAATTGTTTATTTATTTTTGGAATATGTAATTATTTTTTCGGAATAAGTAGGCCTATTTATTTTGGTTGATGTTGAATTTATTTAGGGTGTTTTATCATTAATTTGGTCTGAAAAATTTGTTATGGTGATTGTGAGACAGTATTTTATTTGGAGACGAATAATATTTTTGTGGTGACATTATTTTACACTATGTCCTGGAATATAGTGTCGTTATTCAGGTACCAGCGACCGACAAGGAAAAGTGCGAAATGTTACTCAGGTTTAGAATAATTATTTCATATTGTCGGTGATCAGGAGGCTACAATAAAATAATATCAAATTCAAAAATAATATCGATTCTGATCATAGATTCAATTGTTGACCAAATTCACTCAATCAAATATTGACACGATAGTTGATGATTTTAACAAAGTCTTCCTTGATGCTACATATAGTTATGAGACCAAACAAAATTCAGTTGATGTATCCGATCACAAAAAGATTTTTTCACAACCATGGTATACCCCAGAGTGTGCAGATAATAAGTATATTTTTCGTAGAGCTCTGAACAGGTGGAAAAATTCATCTTCTCCGGATGACCACATTATCCTAGTTAAATCCCGCAGTGCGTACTCAAATTCATTGCGGAGGGCTAAGTATGGGTACAAATTGAAGCAGTCCAATAAGCTTCTTTCACTTAAAAGTTGTGACTGCAAAACGTTTTGGAAGTTGTTAAAGACCGCTGCTGGAAATACAAGTAACAACAACAGTAACACCTAAACACAAGTAACATTTGTGTGAACAAATTAGAAAACCATTTTCGCAAACTAAATATTACAAGTGAGTTTGAGTTCACGGATATTGGTTACATCACGCCTGAAAATTCGAATGTAAATCACATCAGAGAAATATTCGAAAATTTTCTAAGCGAACCGTTTTGTGAGGCTGAGATCAATAATGCTATCAATAGATTAAAACGCGGAAAAGCGGCGGGGCCTGATTAACTCGACACAAATATTTGTATTTTGGGCTGTGAACATTTGTCTCCAATAATTACTGCGCTTTTTAAAGCTGTGTTATATTCTGGAATTTTTCCCTCACAATGGGCACTTGCGGACTTAATTCCAATTTATACAAACAAAGGCTTTCCTTATAGCTTTCCTATCCTATTCCTAACCTATTCTGCTGTATGGATCTGAGGTATGGGGATTCACAAAAGGGAGGGACACATAAAAACTACAGCTGAAATTTCTAAAAAATGTCTTAGGTGTGAAAAATTCAACGCCAGATTTTATAGTCTATGGAGAAACCGGTGTCTTCCCGTTGACAATTGACATAACCATTGGGATTATACAATTCTGGTTACGATTATTGTCATTGCCATCATATAGATTGGTAAAACGGGTTATATCTCATATCAGTTGAAGGGCTTATTAATTACAATTTATAGGGGCGATAAAGTTCCATGGGCGATAAGGTCCAGCTTCGTAAAAAGTTTGTTTTGTGTGGAATTGTAGGTTAAGTTTTGGAAGATAAGAAGCTAAAGAGGATTGAGAATGTGTTGTTTATAGGCCGTAGAAAATGAGTTTCTATCTTATGACGTCATTTGGAATTGCGTTACATATGGTTGGGGCCTGGTAAAGAAGATTACTTAATTAAGTGTGGAGTATTGGTATTTCCCCCAAATTAAAATACTGTATAATATAAATTGGGGTGGGTTAGGCCCATGCTCCATTGGTAAGTCATAAGTCATCAGATTTTGCCTGTGTCCGTATGTCAATGTTACAGCTCACGTGCTCAACTGGAACGACAGAAGTCATAAGTCTTTTGTTAAAATATATATGATGCGCTCACATTAATACACATTTATACACAAAGTAACAAACCAATCACTGGACTCATTGCTGCCATGGGACATGGGACATAATCACTTTCGACTCATGGGTTGTCTTACGACTTACCAATGGAGTTGTTATAATAAGCCACCAGTTTCTGATATTTTGTTAATGTTGTGCATCACCTAGGCTAATTAATTCAAATCAGTTCATCTCACTATATGTGTATGTATACTTAAATAATTCACACCTTGGGACTTTTCAGGGAATATTTAAAAATATTGTGAAAACAAAACTATATAATGATTTTAAAACATATTTACTACATATTCATAATTACTTTATCAATAAAACATAGAACATAATTATTATGCATAGTTATAGTTAAGCACGAGGCCAGAGACGGCCAGACAGTAAGGGCAGTGGAAAAATACTGTAATAACAATCACATATTGCGTCACATATTAGAAAATAATCAAGTTCAATAAAATAAAGTCGTAGGGCGAGACTTATACTCCTTATTATAGAGGTGGGTGAACTTTTGTTCAGTGTTAGCCGCTATACTACGTGTATGGTTCCGAAACTGTTTGACGGCAGTAGCTGATAAGTTCTCTTTTACCGTCAGGAAGTGGTCTATAAAATCTTCTTCAAGGGTTGAAACCTTATTACACTTATTCGCCAATATTATGACGATGGTTGTTCAGGTGCATATCTAGATCCTGCCCTGTCCAAGTTATCAGACTATCGGTTACAGGGTTGGGATATCTTGTCCCTCCGGTCTTTCGGTTGCAGGGTTGGGATATCTTAGCATATAGGATGGGATAGCTGAGCATACAAGGATTCCAAATATGTAACACAATCTTAACTTCGTTGAAAAAATAGCTGAGATATGAGCGTTCGGTTGCATGTTTTGCATCTCTGCGAGGCTATTGAATTCTATTTAATAAATTCTCCATATTCTGGAACATTTGTTTATGTATGAATAGCTAGGAAATAATATGAATAAAGATGTAGTTAATTAGATTGGATGAACAACCGTCATGTGGCAATAAAAAGGCTCTATCTCAAATTTTTGAAAAAATTGAGTTATTCATTTCATGTGAAAGTCTATAAAATTCAGCATCAGATGATATAATTTTTGATTTTGGATGGGTTGTTATAAAACATTTATTCACATTTAAAGCATATTTGATTTAAAAGAATGCAGAAAATTCAATAAAACTTTGATTGAAATTAGAATATTGACGAATTCCAAGATAGCTCCTTATTAACGAATTCATTAAAAAGGCTCTATCTTAGAACTTATATATGGTATCCTAAGATAGCGCCTTTCTAATGAATTTATTAGAAGTATGCTATCTCTATACAGTTTCTGAGATAGCTCCTTTTTAATGAATTCTCTAGAAAGGCGCTATCTTAGTTATTCTTATACAGTTTTAGAGATAGCGCCTTTTTAATGAAATTCATTAGAAAGGCGCTATCTTAGAAATCGTAGAAAAATTGGGGGGGGGGGGGGGGGGGGGGGGTAGTTACTCGAATAACGACACTATATTCCAGGACGTATGCTGGAGTAGTTTATAGTTTTAATCATAACTTAATTTATAAAATTAATATTGGTTGATAAATTAATTAATAGCAATGGGAAATACTACATCATCGGACAATTTGGAGAAGCCCTGGATAATCCCAACAAAGCTTCATCCAACCCTAGAGCCGCTTGCTTGGCTTGTCGGTAAGTGGGAGACCGTGTCCGGAACGCCAAACACTGGGAATTGCCCCTCAATGAAAGAAGGAGACTTCGAGTACCACGAGAACATGGAGTTTTGGAACGAAGGAACTCCTTGGATCATGGAGTTCCACTCACAGTGTTCAAAGGCGATTTCAATTCTCGAATACCCAGAGGGGGTAAACCCAGGTCCGCGTGTGATGGCTGGTGCACCTGGCCATGTTATGGGAGGATATATCAAGATAGATCCTAAGGGAAGTGGGAAATGTGCATTTTTCTGTTGTCAAAATTTCGGCTTGGTTGAGATTACAGAGGGAGACACCAGAAATAGTGCTGAAACAAAGGAGTTAATTCTTGAACCGCGCGCTATTGCTTACACATCATTCATCGGAGGTCCCAAAGTCAAGGCTCTCAGAAAAGAGATTCGACTTATCGATGAAAATAACCTGGCTGTCGATATTTTCATGGATAACGAAAGGGCTCCAATGACTCTTCACGTCACTGCGAGATACAGGAGAAGCCGACTACCAAGGCAATTGGACTCTCACAGGAAATAGGGTCTAACAACTTTCTGGTTACCTGAATACACAATATTATATTATCATATGGGAATGGTGTCTCAGATTAGGTGGAGGGAATTAAATATAAAAAATTTAACTGCTATTAACTGAACTAGCATATATACAGATACACACATACAACAGTGTTGTAAAGAATATGATTAACAGTGTAGCATGAAAATGCGTGTTGAATGAGTTATCACGATCAGTTATAACAAATATGACTTAAGTTAAATTTCTGAAAACTTTATACCTTAACCCTATTAAACCCGGGGGGGGGGGTTCAATATGACCCCCCCGTGGTTTTTTTATTATAATTCTGAAACAAACGCAGTTGGGAATCTGAAATTTTATGACTTTTCCTAAAAATCTATTGTCTTCCTAGTAGTGAAAACCGTTTTCAAAAATATTGGGTTGTTTTCGAGTTATAGCACCATTTTTTAACCCTACCTTTGGCACTTTTTTTGAGACGTTTTTTGAAAATTACATTTCATTAAATATTAATTGTAACATCTCTATTTTTGATTTACACCGGTTTTTTGGTGTTAGCAATTTGATGGAATTCATATAAATTGATTTAGAAATTTCAAACTTGTTTTTTTCGGCGGGTGCCAAATTTTGGTGCCAGCACCAAATTTTGAAATATGTCAATTTTGTAAATTGATTGTTTGAAACTTGTTTTTTACGCAATTGGGGTTTTTTGTGGTTCTGGTTTCGATGAAATATATACGAGTTGCACCAAGCGTATCAAACGTGGTATTTTTCGGTGCTGTGTGCAAATTTTGGTGCTAGCACGAAAATTTGAAAATCCATTCAATAGATAAAATTGCTTGTGACAATTTATTTCTTGCATTTTAGAGGTTTATGGCTGTTCTGAATTCAATGGAATATATAATTATCGAACTAGACATCTCAAACTTGTATTTTTCGGAAGTGGGTGCAAAATGTGGTGCTAGCACCAAATTTTGAAAACCATCGAATATATCAATTGATTGTGTCATCTTGTTTCTTGCGTTATACGGGTTTGTTAGGGTTCTGAATTCAATGGAATCAGTAAAAATTTCATAAGAGTTTTCAAACTTGTATTTTTCGCTGGTGGGTGAAAATTGTTGTGCCCGCACCAAATTTTGGAAAATGAGTAAATTGATCAGTAGATAGTATCATCTTGTTTCTTGTGTTATACGGGTTTATGAGGGTCCTGAATCCGATGGAATCAATAAAAACAGCACTGGACATCGCAAACTTGTACTTTTTGGTGATGGGTACGAAATTTGGTGCTAGCACCAAAATTTGCCAAATTACGCCGAAAAATACAAGTAGCAATGATCTGGCATATTTGAAATGTATTCCATTAGAATCAGCGCCCTAGAAAACCTGAAAATGTGAATTTATAGCATCGTATAAGTGAATTAAAAATTTTGTGTTCTAACTGAAAAGTGCTGGTTACTTGTTTTTTCATTTTTTTCCTACGCATAGAGGACTAAACAGCCATTTATGGTAATCATATCATTTTTAAATATTTTCCAATGTATTTTGCGCCCCAGAAAACCTGTATTGAAAAACAATTAGCCGAAAAATGTAACTTTCAAATTTTGTGAAAATTGTGCACTACTTGTAATTTTGGTGCTGCAATATTACCACCCCAGTACATTTTTTCGAAAATTTTTTTTTCGGTCGGATCCAGACTAGTGATACCTACATACAAACAAAAAATCAGACGTTTTCGTTAATATTTGTAGATTTTAGGGAGGGTCAATATGACCCCCCCCCCCCCCCCCCCCCCGGTATTTGTACAGCATTTTATAGCCCGGTACTAATAGGGTTAAACTGCGTAACAATCTATAATATTATATAGGTTCAGGTTGACAAACACAGCACTGTCACCATATTAATCGGTGACATCGGCATGCTGCATTGCAGCTCCACATGAGATGATATGCTGGTATTATTGTTTGTTGCGGAACAATGAGAACCTAGTTTCTGTTGGTGGAGTAAAGAAAGCTGTATGGCATACATTTGGTTTTTTTATTCGATTTTGTGGGTAGTTTTTCACATGTATCGAGTTTTAGCACGAAAAAATTAATTTTTGCGCGAAAAAATTAGTTTTAGCGCGAAAAAATTTGTTTTTGCGCGAAAAAGTTGTTTTTAGCGCGAAAAAATAAATTTTTGCATGAAAAAATTAGTTTTAGGGCGAAAAAATTTGTTTTAGCGCGAAAAAATTAGTTTTAGCCCAAAAAATGGTTTTAGCGCAAAAAATTAGTTTTAGCGCGAAAAAATTAGTTTTAGCGCGAAAAAATAAATTTTTGCGCGAAAAAATTAATTTTGCGCGAAAAAATTAGTTTTTGCACGAAAAAATTTGTTTGTACACCAATAATAAATTATAAAGGAATTTTTGGAAGAGGCAAGTTTAAATTGTGCGTGCACATTACCACATACTGACATAATTCTGTCAGTCTGTAGCTGTGTAGGGCCTAGGCCTACTTTTTTTTCGCAATAATTTTTATTGTCCGTTTAAATCCTTTTTTTGTCCTTTTTTTTTTATTTTTTATGTCCTCCAAAAGTCTAATGTTAGGTTCCATGCTACCGGTTTCTCTACTGCTGTTCTCTCAGGCTATCAGTACCGGTATTAGTATATATAGCACTATTTTGCTGTATTGTATGTACAGATGTAGGTATAAAGCAGGTATTTCTGTATTTTAGTACCGGTACCGGCACCGGTACTGCTATAGGCCTACTGTGTAGCCTACCATTTAAATACGGTAATGGTAGGCCTACCGGTTGTGCTAATAAATTTTAAATAATTGATAGGCCAAACTGGATTGCAGGATTGTGGAAAATGTGGATATACCTTTCACATAATTTAGGCCTATTACTGTATTAGTTTTATAATCAATAATGGATCATGACTACTGTCTGAGTAGTGTTACGGATAGCGGCACCACTACTTCCAACAGCACAGAAGGCCCGCCTCTGTAACCTGCCCCTTTCCCTCAATTAGTTAAATGATCGTTTATTGTTTTGGTTAGATAATCCCGCCTCTGTAACCTGCTCCTTTCCCTCAATTGGTAATGTTATCGTTTATTGTTTTGGTTAGAAAATCCCGCCTCTGTAACCTGCTCCTTTCTCTCAATTGGTAATGTTATCGTTTATTGTTTTGGTTAGAAAATCCCGTCTCTGTAACCTGCTCCTTTCCCTCAATTAGTTAAATGATCGTTTATTGTTTTGGTTAGAAAATTCCGCCTCTGTAACCTGTCCCTTTCCCTCAATTAGTTAAATGATCGTTTATTGTTTTGGTTAGAAAATCCCGCCTCTGTAACCTGCTCCTTTCCCTCAATAAGTTAAGTGATCGTTTATTGTTTTGGTTAGAAAATCCCGCCTCTGTAACCTGCTCCTTTCCCTCAATTAGTTAAGTGATCGTTTATTGTTTTGGTTAGAAAATCCCGTCTCTGTAACCTGCTCCTTTCCCTGATTTGGTAAAGTGACTGTTTATTGTTTTGGTTAGAAAACTCGGCCTTAACCTGCTCCTTTCCATCAATTGGTAATTGTTTTTGGCTATAAAATGAGTGTTTTGCTACGTCATGTGGTAATCGATTATCGACAACAACCACAAACTATTAAATATAGAGTCTTTTTACCACAGGCGCATATGGAAATCTATCTCATAGTCTATAAATCATGGAATCATGGAATGTTTTGGCACAGGCATAGTGAAATCAACTGTCTGACAGTCCAGAAATCAGCAGTCTGACAGTTTGAAGAAATACATACATAAAAAGTCATTAAAAGGACAATAAAAGTCATTAAAAGGACAACAAAAGTCATTATGCATAATTCGTAAAAAAAAAGGACAAAAAAAGTCAAATAAAAGGACATAAAAAATCACTGCCCTTTTTTTTATTGTGGAATCAAGTCTGCAACTGCAAGTCTGTTCTCAACAACTGTTACATATTAGGCTATCACTATCATCCCTGCAGCCCGAAATTGTAGTGCGGTAGTGTGCCAGCAATCAGATTATCAGAATCAATCAGTGCCATGGCTGGGGTTTTAAGTATTTGTCATGAATGCCGTAATGAGGTTAAACTATCCGATAATTATTGCTCGGGGTGTGGTAGTTCTCTCAACACAAACATAAACTCTTCCGAAAGACCAACAACGGTATAGAGAATAGGCCAAGTACTCCAGTGGAGTCTACGGCGAATTTAGGCAGGTCTAGTAGTGGTGACCCTCTGAGCAACGAAATTAGTCGGAGTTTTCGCCCCATACTCTACACCAGGTAGGGCCACTGTTGGCGCTTGGTTAGCTGGAAGGCGAGGTTCAGGGTTGTTGCTCAATCGTATTCTTCAGAATACCGGTACTGGTACAACTACAAACCTGAGATTATCGGTAACTCCAACACGGACTACTGTTGGTAGGCCTTCTCTACAAGCCTAAACCCTTCAACCATTAATCGTTCTTCGAAGCCAATCAACGTCACTAAAAGATTCCACTACCGTGAAACACTGCATTCTCGAATTTACTATTTGTGATTAATTATAAACCATTCGTGATAAGATTACTTATTTGTTATGGTCTCAACCGCCTTGTACCAACAATTACAACTTCATTAAAGCTCCAAATAGAACAATAACACCAATTTGTATCCCTGTGGGATTTCGCTTCGATGGAAATGGTCTACATACCCTATATCCTGGGAACAGGGCGATTTACATACAACTTTTATCTAGAGAAGGTAGCCAGCCCAGTAGTCCTACCGTTGGAAGATCTTCCAGTTTTAGTATCGCATCACATGACGATGAAGGAGGTGCTGATGTTCTTGTACTTTCACCTCCTCGACCCTCTTTTGAACCTAATGTAACTGAAGAGGACATTACTGACGCTCCTCCACCAGCAAACCCTACCTCCCTTAGAGAAATACTGCTGGAACTTGAAAGTCGGGTTGGGTTGACAGCAGTAATTCGAACTTAGTAAATGTCTCGAGAGATGATGTTTTAGATGGCGGTCTGCGTGCGTCTGAAAGGCAAACTTATTTAACCCATGGTTTACTATTAATGTTTGCCTTGTGGGAGAAGAAGGAATAGATGAAGGAGGTCCGCAAAGAGAGTTCTTCCGACTACTAGTAGTCGGAAGAACTATTGCGTAGTATACAAGAGATGCCAATCTTCAGTGGTGAAGTACATCGAAAGCTAATAGACCTCGATTATAATTGTGAGTTTCATGACATATAATAGTCAAAGCGCTTTGGGTTAATCACAGAATTTAAAAGGTCTGACGGTATTTAGATCAATATTGAAAAAATATATCCTATGCATTTTACAGATATGGGGGGGGGGGGGGGGGGCTTTTGACGCAAAATCAAAATTCATGCCTCTCCAAGGGAAATCCAAGGAAATAACAGGCTGATTGCTCTCAAATATAAAATTAACCTTGCACTTTTGACTTTCATTTATTATTTTGGTTATAATAACGCACTGTACCTCTGTAAACTGGTCTTTCCTTTAATTGATAATTTACATTGAGATGAGATATTAAATCATCGAAATATTTATATTTTTTAGGTTGTTGGATTGATAATGGCCTATGTTGTGACCCATCGTGGGCCTTCGCCGACTTTCTTTCACCCACTTCTTTATGAAATGTTGGTTTCCTCGAGTTCTGTGGAAATGACGGTTGGACCAGAGATTGGAGACGTTTGTGATTATGAGTGGCGGCAACAAATTCAGACAGTTAGCAAACTTAGACAAATTTAATGATTTTTTAATGGTGCGGAATTATCTGGTAGGAATTAGTTACTATCAGACAGTACTATAAAGATTTTTATCTTAAACTAGATTGCTGATTCTGAAGGCGAAGACGAATTTCGTAAATGTTTAGAGAATGCAGAATGTTGCTGCACGTGTGAACTTAGCCTTTTAAATTACTTATTTTACTAATTTTAAGCTCAAAACACCATTTTTCATTGATAAAGTTGGTTAAAATATAATATCGCCTGTTTCAGTTAAGCCATGCTTTACTGAGGGTTTTAACGCCATCTAGTGCCATTATATGCATATTCTACCTCCCATTGGCTGTATTGTGTAAATTGCCTCCCATTGTGTAAATTACTTATTTCTATACTACCGGTAATAAAATATATTATTTCTATAATTAATAGTATTTATTCGAACGAGCACCATGCTGATAGACTACAGTCGAAAATCGTCAAAAATAGCGTGACATCATTTGTGCACGGCCCCTAATTCAATATAGTAGTTTTTAAGCGGTTCGTCCCTATAACAGTTGTACCTTTCTATTTGGAAATTAATTTAGGTTGAAGGATTGGTTAGCTAAATCTGGTTTACTAGACAAAATGACAGCGAATAAGGAACTTTGTAAAGAGTTGTTTGTCTACCAACCCGGAGAAATAGATGCAGTTATAATGGATAACTTGTTTGCAGTACAATGGTCAGCTGGTGAAGGTAATAAGCGCAGAAAGAAAAGAAGGACTATTTCCTATTGGAAAGATTTACTTCAAGATTTGGCAGGTAATTAAACTAATTAAATTTTTCTACATCCGGTAATGACTCATGTTCTGTTCACTAATTAATAATTAAATTGATTTGACTTAATTTAAAATAAATAACAAAATTTGTTAAATAATTATTTTCTAGTTGGTGAACTTGTACCGGGATCTACGCAGTTAGTCAACCTATGTGATCTCTTGATATTTACAACGGGTTCAGATTGCGTTCCCCCACTCGGATTCAACATTGAACCGTCAGTTTAATTTATCCATTCGGAAGATATTGATCCTGATCAGCAGTATTATAATTGATTACCACGAAACAATACTTGTGGAATGGAACTTAAACTCCCTATCATTGAAAGTTACAACGAATTCAAAATAGTTATGATACATGTAGTTGCTTTGGCCACGACTTTCAGTGATGCTTAATGTAAATAGGTACTCATATAGGTTCTCACTCACTCATAACCATTTATAAACATGTTTTATAAACTCACACCGAGGGACATATAAGATACATAAATTTTATTCGAAATAATGTTTAAATAATATAATACTATTTGCATTATCAATATTTCAGACTCACAGTACATAGAACAAATTTACTATTTCTTATTATAGTTAGTTATAGTATTATACTAGATTTTAAATATATTATATTTTTATAATATATTAGAGTTTATATATTTTCTAGATTTTAAATATAAGTCAACTAATAATGTACCAGAACCGATGTCAAACTCCTCTCGATTTACCCACTTTTTTGACCCATGACTTTCTTGAGACGCATCTTAAAGGACACTGGCCTTGAAGATGCGGATGATCTAGCAAATGTCATGGGTGATAGGGAGTTGTGGCGGTGCAATTTTGTCGATAAGCCGGCACAGCATTCTTAAAAATGCAGCTGCAATGCAGCATGGCGATCCTAGTAGTAGTCCAGCGTCACGAACGGAACGTCACGGGAGGAAAAAAATTCCACATTTATCAATCAGACCACAAAATCATATTTTATCACTGCCATATGTGCAAACCGGCAATGTACACATATAATGCCGATCCTAGTAGTAGATTTACCCTTTCAAGGAACTCTTGGTGAGCTTCTGTAGAGAGGGGTGTTGCTATATCGTCCACAGTCACAATGGTTTCCTTTTCAGCAGCCACGGGACCATTCCATCTATACCGTAATTATTACTGTCAACTATGGTGTCAATGTCATTGCTAGAATTTAATAAACTATTGATAAACATCTGTTTGGGGGACCAATACCTCTCTGTTCGTAGACCATGTGTATTCCATGCCTCTTGAAATTCACATAAGGCGTTTTGTATTCTATTTAAATATACAACATGTAATATATATAGATCGATCTTGTTGAGAGGGTCAAGATATCCGTTGTCCTCAAACCAAAAAAACAAGTCATAGTATAGGATGAGTACAGTTCTAAAAACGTCTCTCCATAGACGTTCTATACGTTGATTATGGGTTGAACGCCCAGCTATAAAACTGCCCCGATCAGTCCCCCACTCTCGAATCATGAACGCTGCCACATCCCGATTCTCACCTCCTTTGTCGCCGCGTATGCATGAAGGAAGATCCTAATCTTCTATAGCGCTCTGGAAGGCAGATAAAACTGTAACTGCTTTGTTATTTGTGGCAATTCTGAGAAAAGTAATTAGGCGCGAATAACCATCTATACCGCCATGGCATTGACCACCATATTCCATCGAACTAAGCTATGGTGTCCATCAATATGCCATAGACTATTTGCAGATTTTACACAGTATCGGCGACGTGTTACCATAGCTCCCCACCTTGAAGCTGTCAGGGCATCCAGAGCAAAAAATATCATCGAGAGCGAGTTCGTTGCGGCAATTACTACATATATTTTGAACCGGGTCCATCATAGGCCTATTACACATTCCCAAAACCAAATATAGATATATACAGAGACATACCGGTACAGGCGAGGGAGACAAACATTATACAGTTGACAATATAGGGCCTACAGCGCTACAGGTATAGTTCACTACTTGTATGAAGTGGTTAATGTAAATAATATAATTCAGTAATTACCGGTAGAAATAAGAATAAAAAATAGCCAGGAGGTAGGGCTGTCTAGTAAGTGTAGTGTGGTTATATAGGCTGTACTACCAGTACTAACTAACTGCAGTACGAACTTGCAGACTTGAGTTCAAATTAAATACAGAAGTAGGTAGGCAGGTAGAATCAAATATGCACAATTTAAACTTGCCTCTTACAAAAAATTCCTTCACCTGTAATTTTTTTGCGCTAAAAATTAATTTTTCGGCAAAAATTAATTTTTTCGCGCTAAAACTAATTTTTTCGCGCAAAAGTTAATTATTTCGCGCTAAAAACGATTTTTTTGCGCTAAAACTAATTTTTTCGCGCAAAAATTAATTTTTTGCGCTAAAACTAATTTTGTTCGCGCAAAAGTTTATTTTTTCGCGCTAAAACGATTTTTTTGCGCTAAAACTAATTTATTCGCGCAAAAATTAATTTTTTCGCGCTGAAACTAATTTTTTCGCGCAAAAGTTAATTATTTTGCGCTAAAACGATTTTTTTGCGCTAAAACTAATTTTTTCGCGCAAAAATTAATTTTTTGCGCTAAAACTAATTTTTTCGCGCAAAAATTAATTTTTTGCGCTAAAACTAATTTTTTCGCGCAAAAGTTAATTTTTTCGCGCTAAAACCATTTTTTTGCGCTAAAACTAATTTTTTCGCGCAAAAATTAATTTTTTCGCGCTAAAACTAATTTTTTCGCGCAAAAATTAGTTTTTTCGCTCTAAAACTAATTTTTTCGCGCAAAAATTTATTTTTTCGCGCAAAAACGATTTTTTTGCGCTAAAACAAATTTTTTCGCGCAAAAATTAATTTTTTTCGCGCTAAAACTAATTTTTTCGCACAAAAATTTATTTTTCGCGCTAAAACTAATTTTTTCGTGCTAAAACTAATTTTTTCGCGCAAAAATTAATTTTTTCGCGCTAAAACGAATTTTTTCGCGCTAAAACTCGATATATGTGAAAAATTACCCACAAAGTACAGTAAATCAGGTTTTATCAGGGTTCATCAGAATTCGTAGCATTCATTGGGAATTGGGAAGTATTGATATACACAGTAGTGAATTTTTAAACACCAACAGCAGTTCCCAACAACGTGATCTCACTCTATAAATATCACATATATTCGACTATCAATTGATGATCAACATTATGAGTTTTTTCAGTGCGTAGCTGGAAAAATAATAAAATATTGTATACGGAAACATTCTATATCGATAATATTAATGTTATATATTACGTAGGCCTATATATCACCAACATGCAGATTACTACTACTACTACTAGGTCGAGCGAACTCGGACAGTGGAAATGAGATCCTTCCAGGCTTCCTGATTCTCCAACTACTACTAGGTCGAGCGAACTCGGACAGTAGAAACGAGATCCTTCCAGGCTTCCCGATTCTCCATAGTTGTCGCATTTTCGTTTCTCCCAAGTTCAGTATCCCTTTCAAGTTAATCTATATATGTTATGGCCAGTCGTCCAGGACTACGCTTTCCGTGAGTTGGTTGCCAGAGAAGTAGATCTGGTATGACCTCGTCTTTTCTTCGCCAGCAGTGCCCACTGAATCTTAATCTGCGTTCCGGAGGGTGGTTGATACAGGTGGTATTGTACCTTAAAGCTCGGCGTTTGTCATGTGTTGTCTCCAGCTGATGTTTAGGGCTGCCCTTAGTAGTCTTGTGTAGCAACCATCAATTCGTTGTTCAAGTGATTTAGTCAGTGTCCAGGTCTCACCCCCGTATAAAAAGACACTTTCCACTGTGGCTCGAAAGAACTTAGTCTTCAGGTGCCTGGAGAGATCTGATTTCGAGATGGTATCCATTGTTGATAGAGCTACCCAAGCCTTTGCTTTCCTAATTTCTATGTCCTTTTTGCTACTCTCTATCCATGATCCAAGGTACTGGAAGTCATCGACCTTCCTTAGTTGATTATTATCAATGGTTGTCAAGTTTCCATCAACGTTAAAGGTCATGAATTCGGTCTTTGTAGCATTTATATGCAATCCAACCTCCTTAGCAGCCCTCTCCACTTTATTTAGTAGAAGCTGTGCATCTGCTAGCGTATTAGAGAGCAGGGCGATGTCATCCGCAAAGTCGGTGTCTGTGACTGTAGTTGCCGGATATCTACTACTTCTGCGTTCTTGAAGTGTGAATCCCGGATCTTCACCATTTGTGGCCGTCCTCATTGCGTAATCCAGCACAATTACAAATAGTAATGGTGCTAATGTGTCACCTTGCAGTACGCCAGCCAGGATTGAGAAAAACTCAGTTTCACCATCTGGTGAGAGTACCTGCGCTTCTGTGTCACAATATAACAATCCAATGCCAGCAACAATTACTTCTGGTATTCCATAAGCTCTTAGGATTTCAAGCATTTTACCTCTATGGATGGAGTCGAATGCCTTCTTGAAGTCCACAAAATTCATGACTGCGGGGAGATTCTTTTGCTTTGCTTGCTTGTCAGTCGAGATAGTTTCTACAGCAGTTTTCGTATGTGTTGTAATTTTAGACTGTTGGCATTTGTGGCAAGCTTAGTTTATGCCCACATTTTAATTTCGCGTCGCATACCTGGCCAAATATAATGATTACTAATAAGACGACCCGAAGGCTCATCTTTCGATGGCTGCAACCGAGGGTAGGGGTGGGCGCTATTCCTACCCTTACCCCAGTTTTACTCACAATAACGCGCGTTTGTTTGTGTGTTTGTTTGTTTGTACACACAACTTCTTGCACTTAATGTCGATGGAATTTGATGACACTTTGATGATAGGTTCATTATCGGACCTACAGTTGTTGTGTATGCAAGGTCTGGTTGCTAGGTACCTGTTGGTTGCCTAGCAACAGTGAAATTAATTCTAGAATAACCGATAATTATCATATAATTCACTCAATCAAACGGTCGACACCCCATAGGGGGCATCTATTGGACATGCTATCTGCAAAATTTTGCTTTATTTCGTTCAAAATCGTAGAAGATACATTTATTGCATACAGTGTTTTTTTAACATACAATATACTACTATTGTGTACTTTAACTTTGCCCAATGTTTTGTTTTGCGTTTTTCGTATTATTCTACTGATCGTGATTTTATCGACTTGGGGAATGGAAGGTTGAGTAGAACCTTTACTGCAACAAATATATTGGAGGACCATCGCTCAACCAACTGAGACAAACACTACAACAACTATTTTTGGAAATAATAAATAGAATATAGAATATGTTGATTTTTTGTTTTGGAATACGTATTGTATGGGTTTTTTTTATTCATGAATGTTCTGGAATACTGAAAATTTCGCATTAGGCTGTGTATAGATAGCAATGGATGATCTTGAAAGGATAATTTAATGACTTGTTGGAAGTGATTAAATATATATATCACTAATTAATGCATCCTAAAAATATTATTATCTGAACAAGATATCTACACAATTATCATATATACACAAATATTAATAACTATTTAGTTTACAAAAAGTAACATTTTTTGTCCGACTTTTAAATTTAATTTCGAGGAAATGTGGATTACAAACAGGGCCGTCGAAAGGAAAAAGCGGCAACATAGCCCGGGGCAACGTAATTGTAGAAAACCCTGGCCCCCTTTATATTTGATGTGAAATATGTGTAATTTAACTCCCCCCCCCCCCCCACCCCCATTTGACAAAAAAATGGTTTATTAGCATTGGAGGGAAGGGGAAGTAGGGCTACTTTATCTGCTATCTCAAAAAATACTTAAATAAAAATAATTAAAAAATAAATATAATAAAAATAAATAAAAAAGCTCAATAAACAGACAATAAAAAGACCAATTGTTAAATTATTTTAATATTTTTAATATAATATTTACTAATTTGTATCATTTTTATCACCATGAAGGCTCCAAATACCCAGTCTAAGTTAAGAAAATTGCCCTTGGGTCCCGTTCCGGGCCCCCCCTAGGTGTCTCCCGGGCCCGGGGATTTCGCTACCCCTCTCGGCGGCCCTGATTACAAAGAGGACAAAAAATACTTTATTTTAGTAAAAGATTTAAAATACAAACTTTTGTTGAAGAGGTTAATTTTGCCCCAATGTCTAATTATATCATAATATTAGCTACTATCTACTAGCGACACTTTCTAAGTGAATTTGATATTTATTCTGAAGGTTAATCAAATAATCAAACCATTTCAACATAGTTAGCATGTGATAATAAATTGCTACAAGTAGCTGTTTACCATAGGAATTTGACATCACTTTTCGGATGATAAGAAAATAGCAACCCATCGAGGCTTCCCCATACATTGTTCGTAGACAAGACAAGACAAGACATAAATGATTATGAGCGCGCAAGAGATTGGCATTGATGAATATAACAGACAATGTACCAGGCAAAATGCAACAAATTTATCCGGGTATGAGGACTACAGTTCCTAACACAGAAAAACTTATTACACTTTGGTGATAAAATTGTAATGTTTCGCGGTAAAATGTTATTTCATTTACTGAAAATACAGACAAAGTCATTATACCTGTACTCCAATATCTCAGCAATGACTCCGTCTAATTTTTGGGAATTTGGTATAGTAAAGTTATGACATTTAGAAAGTTTAGAGAATATTGGAGTCCTGAATTTCATGGTCAGCTGCAAGGTGCGCTGAATATCACTTCGTCTAGACTTAATAACCTTTGAACCAATTTGCATCAATTTTAATGAATCTTCTGCAGAATGAACTATGGAATTTTTTTAATTCAATGAGTCACAGATGTGAATGAGTTCAATTTCTCGATATTTAAGACGATGTGGGTGAATAAATACAGATACAAAGTCAGAGAATCATTAATTTATTGAATGGTTGATTGTTATATAACTCCAATATAGATATTTTTGGATATTATTCATCATATTATAGTAATATAGTACTTCTCTATTAGTCTGATAAACTCATTGCTAGATCATCCGCATCTTCAAGGCCTGTGTCCTTTAAGATGTGTCTCAAGAAATTCATGGGCTGTCTGTCCACCATGCTTATTCACTCCATGAGGCTGCCAGAGTACAAGATTATGCACTGGCTGGTCCTCACGGCGAAAGCAATGTCCTGCAAAGCGGAGGCGATTTTGTTCTAGTGTCAAGCTTGGGGGAACCAATGAGACACCTCCAATGTTATATATTGTCTTGTTGGAGATGCGTGCATTGTACTTGACACAATGAACCCGGCGTAGCATTCTTGTGAATGTGCCATCCAGAGATTTGGTGTCCTCAGCAGTTACCCCCATAGAGATGTACTGGAACTACTGCTGCTCGAAATAATCGGACCTTAAGTTTCCGATTAATTATCTGTGACTTCCAAATCCTGGAAAGCCTATTCAAGGTTGCCCATGCCTTTCCCTTACGTATTCGAAGGTCCTCACCTGACTTCCGGATCCATGATCCCAGGTAACAGAAGTCGTCCACATGCTCAAGCATACCATCCTTGGAGCTTATGCTCATCCGGTGAGAGACTTGCTGAGGACTTTCAAAGTTAACTGTCAAAATTTTGGAGTTAATAAAATTACCAACACTAGAAGCAGCCTGTTATAATGAGCTGTGGAGCCGTTGGGCTCCCTCTAGTGATTCTGAGAGTACTCCTAAGTCATCAGCAAAGTCTAGATCAGTTAGGTGCTTTGCAGGATTTCCTCGACTTCTGGAGCCAGTAGGTGGAGTTACCATCACCCCATCATCATTATGATGATCTGAGGACATGCGTAGAACATAGTCAACAACAATTATGAACAAGAATGGTGCAAGTGTGTCTCCCTGGAGGACGCCTCATAATACTTCAAATGGTTCTGTGTCACCGTCAACAGTAGACACAAAGGTTGTCGAACCATCGTATACTGATCTGATTGCTGCAATAATTTCATCAGGAATCCCATATAATGAAAGTATGCTGAACATCCGTGAGCGAGAGACTGAATCAAAGGCCTTGAAGAAGTCAACAAAGATAACAGCCAGATGCCTGTATTTCTTTTTTTGATAACTTTTCAATTATCTTTCTAAGTGCCAAAATGGGCTCCATGGTCCCACGACCTTTACGGAGCCCATTCTAATTTCCACAGAGCAGTCTTTCAATGGGATCCCTGATGTGATTTAATATATTTCTATTGTATAACATGAGATTCCCCGAAAAGAACCATAGAGTGTTAGGTTGCCCTTCTTGGGAACTGGCACCAACTTTGTTCGCGCTTTCAGACCTTTGGCAGTTCAACCCGCCAAATTAAGATGTCTTCTAGATATTAAATCGCTTTTTAGCCTATGACAAGTATTTGATTCACTACACTAGTCGAAACCAATCTGTGCGCGACCATTCACCCGCTGGATATTCCCGGGAGATTGGGTTCGACGGTTTAATTTTATTGCTATGTAAGCCTAATGTATTATTCGACTGACAGTATTATATAATCTCTGACAATATTATTCACCTTCGGGAATATTAACAGTTCCTTTAGGACGTGGCGCTTTATCTATATAAACAGAGTTATGACTTAAACTACTCACAACGATATGGCTCAATTATAATTCACATATATGGCGCATTCTTTAGGAATTGCTTCTTTAACAGACTCACTCATACGCAATGCTGCACAATACTGCACACTAATCTGCCAATCTTCACTGATTTTAGTCACATATAAAAGGAACACAGACTGACTCATGTAGGGTCTATCAAATAACATTAGATTCACTTCAAACCACTTTAACATAAGTCACAATCGTTATTGGTAACCTTTCTCTCTTACCTTCGGTATATCAAGAATATTGGGTGTCGGGGTTATTTCTCGTTATTCCAATATAATAATTCATCAACAAATATAATGAATAACCGACAACAAATAGCAGTATGCAGTATTCACAGATCAATCGTGCCAGTTTGTTTTGAGTTAAGACAATCAGTCAGTTAAAGGATATATGTCCTTATAATTAAACCTACTAGTGTTGAGCTAAAAAGCAGA